>BPTQ01000009.1:303121066-303161493 GCA_019973895.1 Chrysanthemum seticuspe | reverse complement strand
ATAGCAGTTTCAATTTCTTCCAAACAACACCATGTTTTTCTATTTTTCCTAGACTCAGGATATTAAGGTAGACTTTTCCTGAAATTTTCATAATTTTCCAACACCGTTTGCTATTTTTCTTAATTAAAAACAGTTTTTAGGTAATTTTAAATAGATTTTAATACAAATAATTCAGAAAAAGTCCAAAAAAAATAATTTTTCAATTTTCTTAGGTTTAAATAAATATAAAAAGTAAAAAAAGTAATTTTCCAGATTTTTCATAGTTTATTTTGTAATTTTTAGTAATTTAATTAGTTTTAAATAGTTTAAAATCCATAAAAAATAGAAAAATAATCAGAAAAATATAAAAATAGTTTTGAAAATTCTTTTTTGTTATTTTAGATTTTTCCAAGTCTTAATTTTATTTTTCTAGGTTTATTTCCTATTTTCTTGTAATTTAGGTTATTATTAATTAGTTAAAAATAGTTTTTAATTAATAATAATTAATTAAATAGTTATAAAAATAATTTTCTTTTTCTTAAAATTTTCTTATATCATTAGGTTTGTAGAAATATCATTTTTATATTTTTAGGATTAATATTGTGTAAGTTTCACGTTTTTATTTGTACGTCACGTAGTTTTAAATTAAGTTTTATAAAGACATAAAAAAACAAAAACATCAGTATAAAATTAGTGATAGCGTTTATTTAAGATAGTTTAACTTTTTAATCTCCTTTAATCTCCTGTAGTTTATAAACAACTCAAAAACCTTACTGATCACTATCCTTAGTGGTTATTCGACATCTGATTGTTTTAAACACCAGTCATCCTCCGTGGGACTTAACGACCCGAGAATCCACTGTATTCTCCTGATCTAAATTGCAATTGGTGTGTGAGCTGTTTTAAGTTCCTTACGGCTGGTCATTCACAAGTGATCAGCTCGCGTGAGAAAACTTGACGGTTTTGCACCGATCAAATTTTGGCGCCGCTGCCGGGGAGGCTGTAAGCGTGTTCTAAGCATTTTTCAGACCCGTACTTGCACATATACCACAGTTTGTAAAAAGATTTTTTGTAAAAGTTATAACAAAATCAAAAAGTTCATTAACACTTTTCCTAAAGTGTTAAAAATACCAAACAAAATATAAAACAACAAAACAATCGAAATGTTTTCTAGCTTGTGTTTCTTTTAAGGTGATTCTTAAAGAAATACGATTTGGTTAAACAAGACGATACCAAAAATATTGTCCAAAAGTTTTTAAACCCATCAGCACAAATCTGTACCTACGTCTTTTCAGTGATACTTAATATATACATAAAAATCAACCACCGCAAATCAAGGCAGTGCACTACCTAACTGGGGGTGCGACCATAATAAGTTCCCGAACATCAGATTTAAAACTTGCCTTTGTGTCCTTGTGATTTGGTGTACCTTTTTCAAAGAAGCAATTTCATTTGTGATTATTGGTTAAGTTCACTTGTCGTTTTGCCTCGCATTTGTTTTGAAAACTGATTTTTTTACTTAGTGCATGCTCACTCGTTCTTCCAGTTCTACAAGTCCTTTGTCAGAACTTGGAAAGATTCCTCGTAGACGCAGAGGACGTTCTGCTCCTTCAGCTGTGACTGAGGAACGTCTACCACCACCACCACCTGCCATAATGGCAGAAGACAAGCCGATGAATGAGCTTCTCCAAGCACCCATCGAGGGTTACGGAGATGCTATTGTTGTCCCAGCCATCGTGGCTGACACTTTTGAGCTCAAAACCGGGTTACTTAATCTGGTAACCCAAAGCCAATTCTATGGTTTTGAGCGGGATGATCCTCATGCACACATTCGATGGTTTAACAAGATTGCATCTACCATCAAGTACAAGAATGTCCCACATGAAGCTATCAAGCTTCTTCTGTTCCCATTTTCTCTAGAGGGACAAGCCCGGAATTGGCTTGAGAAACAACCCCCTCGTTCCATTGAGACATGGGAAGATCTTGTCACAAAATTTGTGAACGAATTCTATCCTCCATCCCGAACTACAAGTCTTAAGAATGAGATAATGAAATTCTCTCAGAGATTTGATGAATCATTCGGGGAGGCATGGGATCGTTACAAAGAATTGCTCCGTAAGTGTCCGCATCATGGTTTCTCCGAGTTAATGCAAATGGATACTTTCTACAATGGTCTGAACCAGGCCAATCAAGACTCTCTAAATGCCTCCGCGGGAGGTAATTTCTTGAGCAAGACCACAAAAGAAGCCTTGCAAATCATTGAAAACAAGTCCCAGGTCCGTCCTTTCCGCACAAAGACATATCATACTGAGTCTAATGCTGGACCTTCTACTTCATCTCCCGTGAGTACATCTAGCACCGATGCTAAGATTGACAAACTCACGGATATTGTTCAGGCTTTGGTTCTTGCTAATCAAAAGAAAGTCACTTTCACACAAGCACCATCATATGGTGAAGTGAAGAAAGTTGAAGTTTGTGTTACTTGTGGTGGTCCTCATGCATACTACAACTGTACTGCCACCGAAGGTAGTCCTTTTGAAGCTAATGCTATAGCCGGTACTTCAAATCAAGGAGGTAATCAATACGGTCCTCAAAATGAACCAAACTACCGTGCTAACACTTATCAGGCACCACCCGGTTTTAACCAGAATCCTAACCGGAATCAGAACCAACCAAGAATGAACCAAGGTTATCAAAACCAAGGTAATTTCTATTCCGGACCCAATCAAGGTTTCCAACATCAAGGAAATCTTAATCAAAACACTTACAACCGAGGGAATCAATTTCAGGGGAATATGAACCCTAATCAAGGGAATTCTGGCTATAACCAGAACATACGGCCTCAAATTGTCCCTCCACCTCCTCCTGTATCAACATCTGATGAGCTTTTAAAGCAATTCATGAAGACTCAAGAGGAAACAAACAGGTTGTTGGTTAGTCAGATCGCTGAATTAAAGAAGTCTTTAAATGATCGACCCTCGGGCTCAGGTACTTTACCTAGCAACACGATCGCTAATCCGAGGGGCGATGCAAAGGCGATCACAACCAGAAGTGGTGTTTCGTATGATGGACCCGCTATTCCTACTACCTCTTCTTCTTCTCCCCCAAAGGTAGTGGAAAGTGAACCTGAGGCGATAAAGGACAAGGAACTTCCTACTAATAACGGAAGTACCAACAATGTCCATCCTCAGGTTGTCCAGAAACCAAAATCCAATCCAGGAGTTGTTTTTGAACCTCCTGTAGCTCCCATTGAAAAATCCAAACCTTCTATTCCTTACCCATCACGTTTACATGAGAAAAAGCTCCGCGAGAAAGCTAGTCAACAAATGGAAAAATTCTTTCAAATTTTCCAAGAACTTCATTTTGACATAAGCTTTGCGGATGCTATCATGTTGATGCCCAAGTTTGCATCAACTCTCAAACACATGTTAAGCAACAAGGAAAAGCTGTTTGAAATGGCTAAAACTCCTCTCAACGAGAACTGCTCTGCAGTTATCTTGAAGAAGCTTCCCGAGAAGCTTGGAGATCCTGGAAAGTTCCTCTTACCTTGTGTATTTCCAGGAATGGTTGAATGCTTTGCCTTAGCCGATCTTGGTGCAAGCATAAACCTGATGCCTCATTCAGTATGGAAGAAACTTTCTCTTCCGGATCTTACTCCTACATGCATGACTCTCGAGCTTGCAGATCGTACAATATCCCGTCCTCTTGGAATTGCCGAGGACGTATTTGTGAAAGTAGGAAAGTTCCATTTTCCAGCTGATTTTGTAGCTGTTGATTTCGATGCTGATCCACAGGTTCCTCTCATTGTTGGAAGAGGATTCCTGAGAACGGGCCGTGCTCTTATTGATGTATTTGAGCAAGAAATCACATTACGTGTTGGTAATGAAGCTGTCACTTTTAACCTTGATCAAACTTAGAGGTACTCCGCAAACTATGATTCTGAGTCGGTTAACCGAATAGATATCATTGATGTTGCTTCTGAAGAGTACTCTCAAGAAGTTCTTGGTTATTCTCATAATTCTGTGAGTGGGAATCCCACCACATCTTCTCAACCTATCATAGCCAATTCTACTCCTTCTCTCACTCCGTTTGAGGGAAGCGACTTCATCTTGGAGGAGATTGAAGCATACTTGGCTAGTGATTCTGTTCCATGGGAAATTGATCACGCTCCAATTGACATCGAGGGGGACATACTTCTCATTGAGAAAATGCTTAAAGATGATCATTCATCAACCCCTCGCACTAGTGCTGCAATTCCAGAAGAGATTAATCACCATGAGATTAATCCGGAGGGAGATATTCTTATTCTTGAGAAGTTGTTAAATCAGGACACTTCTCCTCCTCTCCCTCCCGTCAACCTTCATAACAAGGAAGTCAAGTCAGTTGAGAAAACTGAAGAATTTCCTGAAGTCGAACTTAAGGACTTACCGCCTCATCTTGAGTATGCATTTCTTGAAGGCGATGATAAATTGCCTGTCATTATTGCTCGAGATTTGAGTAAAGATGAAAAGACTGCTCTCGTAAAGGTCTTGAAGTCACACAAGCAAGCAATTGCTTGGAAACTCTCTGACATTAAGGGTATCAACCCTGAATTTTGTACTCACAAAATCTTAATGGAGGATGACTTCAAACCAGCAGTTCAACATCAGAGAAGGGTGAATCCAAAAATCCATGATGTTATCAAACAAGAGGTTATCAAACTTCTTGATGCAGGATTGATTTACCCTATCTCAGATAGTCCTTGGGTTAGCCCGATTCACTGTGTTCCAAAAAAGGGTGGCATAACTGTTGTCACGAATGAAGAAAACGAGTTAATTCCAACTCGATTGGTTACGGGATGGCGTGTCTGTATTGACTATCGTAAGTTGAATGACGCCACCCGTAAAGACCATTTTCCTCTACCCTTCATGGATCAGATGCTTGAGAGATTAGCAGGAAACGAATACTATTGTTTCCTTGATGGTTTCTCAGGTTACTTTCAGATCCCCATTGATCCACAGGATCAAGAGAAGACCACATTCACCTGCCCGTACGGAACTTTTGCCTACAAACGTATGCCTTTTGGCTTATGTAACGCTCCAGGCACGTTCCAACGATGTATGATGGCCATATTCCACGACATGATCGGGGAAACAATGGAGGTGTTTATGGATGACTTCTCAGTCATTGGGGACTCATTTCAGACTTGTCTCTCCTATTTAGACAAAATGTTAAAAAGGTGTGAAGACACCAATCTCTGTCTAAATTGGGAGAAGAGCCACTTTATGGTCAAAAAAGGCATAGTCCTTGGCCATAAGATTTCAAAAAACGGGATTGAGGTCGATAGAGCAAAAGTTGATGTTATTGCTAAACTGCCTCATCCTACTACCGTCAAAGGTATTAGGAGTTTTCTAGGTCATGCCGGGTTTTATCGCAGATTCATACAGGATTTTTCTAAAATCGCTCGGCCTATGACCCATCTTCTTGAAAAAGAAGCTCCTTTTATCTTCTCTCCTGAGTGCGTCGAAGCTTTTGAAACACTAAAAAAAAAGCTTACGGAAGCACCCATTCTAGTTGCCCCCGACTGGGACTTACCCTTTGAACTCATGTGCGATGCAAGTGATTTTGCTATCGGTGCAGTCTTGGGGCAACGCAAAACAAAGCATTTTCAGCCCATACACTACGCAAGTAAGACTATGACTGAAGCTCAAACCCATTACACCACTACAGAAAAAGAACTATTAGCTGTGGTGTATGCGTTTGAGAAATTTCGGCCATACCTCATCTTGACCAAATGCGTGGTGTACATGGATCACTCGGCTCTTAAATATCTCTTTGCAAAACAAGATGCAAAGCCGAGATTGCTCCGTTGGGTTCTCCTCCTCCAGGAATTTGATATCATTATACGTGATAAAAAGGAGCTGAGAACCTTGCTGCTGATCATCTGTCCCGATTAGAGAACCCTCACCAAGATGTTTTCGAGAAAAAGGAAATAAATGAAACATTTCCTCTCGAGACACTCAACGCGGTTTCTTTTCGTGGAGACTCTTCTACCCCATGGTTTGCTGACTTCGCAAATTACCATGCGGGTAACTTCATAGTGAAAGGGATGTCGTCCCAACAGGAGAACAAATTCTTTAAAGATGTTAAACATTACTTCTGGGACGACCCCTACTTGTTTAAAATTTGCGCGGATCAAGTCATCAGGCGATGTGTATATGGTCAGGAAGCTATTGACATTCTCAAGGCTTGCCATTCTGGACCTACTGGGGGACATCATAGCCCCAACTACACCGCCAAGAAGGTGTTTGATTCCGGATTTTATTGGCCCACAATCTACAAGGATGCCCATGAATTCATCAAAACCTGTGACGCTTGTCAACGTCACAGGAATATCTCACAAAGGAATGAAATGCCGCAAAACGCCATTCAAGTGTGTGAGATCTTTGACATCTGGGGCATTGACTTTATGGGGCCATTCCCTTCTTCTCGCGGTAATAAGTACATACTCGTGGCCGTTGACTACTTGTCAAAATGGGTTGAAGCTAAGGCTTTGCCTACTAACGATGCCCGAGTTGTTGTGAAATTCTTGAAATCCCTATTTGCTAGGTTTGGAACTCCACGAGCCATAATCAGTGATCGTGGTACGCATTTCTGTAATGACCAGTTTGAAAGAGTCATGCAGAAATATGGTGTAACTCACCGTCTCTCTACTGCGTACCACCCCCAAAAAAGTGGGCAAGTGGAAGTTTCAAACCGAGGGATTAAAAGAATTCTGGAGAGGACGGTTGGCGAAAACCGTGTCTCTTGGTCGGATAAGCTAGATGATGCACTCTGGGCCTTCCGTACAGCTTATAAAACACCCATCGGGTGTACTCCATACAAGCTGGTATACGGGAAGGCATGCCATCTTCCTGTTGAGTTAGAGCACAAGGCATACTGGGCCTTGAAGCATGCCAACTTCGATATTCAGACAGTTGGTGATCACAGAAAAGTTCAAATGAATGAATTAAATGAACTCCGTGATCAAGCATACGAGAACTCTTTGATCTATAAAGAAAAGACAAAGAAGATTCATGACTCTAAAATCAAGAACCGCGTTTTCAACGTTGGTGATCGAGTCCTTCTTTTTAATTCAAGATTGAAGATTTTCTCGGGAAAGCTTAAATCCCGTTGGTCTGGTCCATTTACTATCACTAAGGTTTATCCTTATGGCACCATTGAGTTATCTCAGCCCGATGGTCTAAATTTTAAAGTAAATGGTCATCGGTTGAAGCATTACTTTGGAGAGGACATTCCCCCTGTGGTTGTCCCAGATCTACAAACTTTCCCCATGAACCAATGAATGCGGGGATCGAGTCAAGCTAGCGACTCGGGAATCAAAAACAGTAGCATGCCATATGGGTTGTCACCCATATTTCTGAGCTGTCTGAAGTTTGTTACGGTTAGCCATTCACAAGTGGCTAGCTTGTGTGACAAAACTTGACAGTTTAGCTTCTTCCTTCTACTTTCTACCACCCTAGTGTGGGGGAGTTGCCCCACATGTTGTGTATATATAAGAGTTTCAAAAAAAAAAAAAAAAAAAAAAAAAAAAAAAAAAAAATCTCTTGCCAAATAATGGCCGTAGTATTTCCCTTTTACGTTCTTTGTTTCGGCATAACCACCGGTACTTTGAATATTGAGGGCAATATTCATTTCTAAGTGTGGGGGGGGGGGAATTCTCACGAATTTTATCATGTAATTATACCGCCTAATTCCCCCGTTTTTGGCCAAAAAATTTTTTTGGAGTAAATGTTTTACACTTACTCATCTTATGGTTATCAGTCCACCTTGTCTAATAAACAGAAGGATTTGCTAATCCAGGAGCAAACGGCTCTTGGTAAAGATATCTCAAATCCGTTGACGGCTTGCAATTTGCCCAAAATTGTATGGTATTCAGCTCACCATATCCTTAAAAGTGAAGAGTTGACTAGCCCGCAAGTTTATGGCTTGTGGTAAAGGCAGTTGGAAAACCATAATTGGTAATCGACTCACCAAAGATAATACTGATAATTTATCTAAGAGTTGGCTAGTCCAGAAGGGTACGGCTTCTGGTAAAGACAAATCAAATCCGTTGAAAGCTGGTGATTTGCTCAAAATCACTTGGTTATCGGTGTACCAAGGTTCTTACTTGAACTGAAACATTTGGCTACTCCAGAAGTAATGGCTTTTGGTAAAGAGATTGAAATCCATTAATTTTTCTCAAAACATTGCTAGGGACTAGCAATATCTTAGTGTGGGGGATTGATGAGTGTGTAAATACTCATCATTTTTGTACAAATTAGACTGCAAAAAAACATCTAAAAACACTCAGAAATGCATCAAAATGATAAAAATATCACAAATAAGTGTTTTATGTGTTTTAAATGCAAAAATATCAAAATCTGGTGAAAAACGTATCAAGTTTGCATAATTGGCAGTTTTAGTCCCCCAAGTTTGAAAAGTTGTCAAAAACAGTCCCTGGTAAAACCAAATAAAGAAAAATATCATTTTAAGTCCCTAGGGATTTCTAAGTTGTCAAAATTGGTCCTTGAGACTTAAAATTACAAAATTACAACTTTAGTCCCTGAACTTTGAAATTTGGCAAGTTTAGTCCTTGGAAAATCAAAAATGTCAAAACTAGTCCTTGTACTATTCAAGTTTGTCAATTTCAGTCCTTATGAGAACTTTGTAGAAATGGCGGGATTGGTCTCTCAAGATTGGAGTATTTACAGTTTTGGTCCTTGTCATGTAAACTAAACCTAAGCCTTGTCAAATTGAATTTGACCCCCTGCCATATTACCTTTTGAGCCCCCTGTCACTTTCTATTTTGACCCCTTGGTCAAATAAAGTCAAACAATACCCATCCCCGCCACCTCCTGCTTCTTCTCCCATACCTTTGCCTGCAACTCACTCCACCTCTCCCATCACCTTTTATCCTGCCCACCACCCCCTCATCATCACTAACCCCCCACAATTAATGCCACCCCCCTACTAGCTATATCACAGGCAACAAGTCAAATCCCAGTTTTCCCGCCAAAATAATCAAGTAGCTAAAATCACTTCTGCTCAACCATTGGTCAGGATAAGAGGTGGGATCTGCTCAGAAGGCCACGTGGAACATTTCTAGAGCATAAAAGAGGAAGAGGAACAAGAGAGAAGCCAAGTTTTTTAGTTTTTTTTTTTAAATTACTGTATGTCATATTTTTAATTATATGTTTTAAAGTAAGCTTTAAGTTGTAATTTCTTGTTCCATGATATCAAATTAAGTCATTGAAATATATTAGAACTATTTTCAAGTGGTAATTTAAGTTTCTACATAAGCTGCATAATCTCTTGTTCACTGTTTGGAATTTCAAATATCAACTCTTAATTCCAAGCTTCAAGTAGATTATTTAAAAGTTTAAACAAGTTTACATAAGCTTATTATAGCTTTTTGTAAGCTTGGAATATAGTTTCAAGCACAATGGGTTGAAAGTCAACAAAAGTCAACAGAGAAGCAAAATGGTTACAAGTTTGATACAGGGTGTTGCAGAGCAGTGAATGGGTTGGATTTGGTTAGGATAGCTTGTTTTGGGGTTTGGTTGTAGCCTGCATACCAGCTTGGACCTTTGTGAGCCTTTACTCTCATTTTCATTTTTGTTGCAGTTTGTATGTGTATTTGAAATTGTGATCATTAAACCATTTAAACCTGTCCACTAGGAGTAATTATGATAATATAAATCAGTATGAGTGTTTGTCTTAGCCAAATTAGTAGTTAGCTTATTTAAAATTTGCTTAACAGTTAATACAAGGGTGTTTGGGTTTGCTGCACAATCTGTTTTAAAGGTGTATTCAGTGATTGAAACTTGTTGTTTCATGTTTGTTAATCTCATATTGAATCTTATCTGTCAATATCTTGTGCCTGCACACTCAAATAAGTCAACATGATCATTGATCTATCCTAACTGTTTCACTGTTGTGATTTTGGAAAAGCATAAGCTTGTTTTGTGCTTAGAATTCAAAGACCTTGCTTGCAATAAGTTTGTTTTATCATATAACATCAACACCTGTCCATAAATTGGATTCAAAACTCAACTAAGTCAACATTTCATTTTTGCATCAAAAGTCAAAAACTTGGAAAAGTGGTTTTGAGCCCAACTGGGTAGATTTTTCACATGCTCATCCTTAGGCCAAATCAAGTCAAACTTTGGGTCTTATAAATTCTCTTGGTCTAGTTTCTTATAAGTATTTTTGCTGATTTTTATCAATTTTCCTTAAGCCTCAAATAAGCTCATTAAGCAGGGCTCATATGCCCTGCTCACAAGCTCAGTCAGAGCTGAGCTTTTCTCAAGCTTTTGCTAAGCTTATCCAGAGCTCCACAGAGCTTCTTAGGGCCTGATTTTTTGTTTAAGAGTACTTAGCCAGGTCTATCACAAGTTACAATTGTTGGTTTTAATTTTCAACTTATCTTGAGTGCTTAATTTCATGTCAAAAGAAGCACCCTCACACTGATTTTTAGCTTAATCTCAAAACATCCAAATCTGTTGAGTTAGCTTATCAGAGGTTAAAGGAAGTTGTTTCTTGTTGCATTTTGGTCATTTTAACATAATATAGCTTCTGTGTTGGTTTGGTTTCCATTGGGTACACTTTGGCTTTTTCAAGTGCTTATTACATAAGCACTTACTATAGCAGTTTCAATTTCTTCCAAACAACACCATGTTTTTCTATTTTTCCTAGACTCAGGATATTAAGGTAGACTTTTCCTGAAATTTTCATAATTTTCCAACACCGTTTGCTATTTTTCTTAATTAAAAACAGTTTTTAGGTAATTTTAAATAGATTTTAATACAAATAATTCAGAAAAAGTCCAAAAAAAATAATTTTTCAATTTTCTTAGGTTTAAATAAATATAAAAAGTAAAAAAAGTAATTTTCCAGATTTTTCATAGTTTATTTTGTAATTTTTAGTAATTTAATTAGTTTTAAATAGTTTAAAATCCATAAAAAATAGAAAAATAATCAGAAAAATATAAAAATAGTTTTGAAAATTCTTTTTTGTTATTTTAGATTTTTCCAAGTCTTAATTTTATTTTTCTAGGTTTATTTCCTATTTTCTTGTAATTTAGGTTATTATTAATTAGTTAAAAATAGTTTTTAATTAATAATAATTAATTAAATAGTTATAAAAATAATTTTCTTTTTCTTAAAATTTTCTTATATCATTAGGTTTGTAGAAATATCATTTTTATATTTTTAGGATTAATATTGTGTAAGTTTCACGTTTTTATTTGTACGTCTCGTAGTTTTAAATTAAGTTTTATAAAGACATAAAAAAAACAAAAACATCAGTATAAAATTAGTGATAGCGTTTATTTAAGATAGTTTAACTTTTTAATCTCCTTTAATCTCCTGTAGTTTATAAACAACTCAAAAACCTTACTGATCACTATCCTTAGTGGTTATTCGACATCTGATTGTGTTAAACACTAGTCATCCTCCGTGGGACTTAACGACCCGGGAATCCACTGTATTCTCCTGATCTAAATTGCAATTGGTGTGTGAGCTGTTTTAAGTTCCTTACGGCTGGTCATTCACAAGTGATCAGCTCGCGTGAGAAAACTTGACGGTTTTGCACCGATCAGATGGCAATGAGATTCTTAAACCTAGACAAATACCTAGTTGCATTGTGTGCACTGAGGAAGATAGAAAATTAGATGATGCATCTAGGGAGAAAATGGATAAGAAGCTTAACGATCCTGAGAGCAAAAAGCAAAACATAATAGTTAAACCCCATGATTACAAAAAGGAAAATTGGATTTCCTTAAACAAGTTTAAGCCTCAAACTTTGTTAACACCTGAACAAGTGTTTTGGAAAAAGGACTTAGATAAGCAAAAAGTTGAAAATATTGTTGAAACAAACCCTCCCCTTAAGAGAATGCCTGCAGCGACTGTGTATCCTCCCAATACACCAATGCATTTAGTTCCTAGAACTATTGCCACTAAGAGCAAGACCTTAATCAGTCAATATGTGATTTTTCAACTATTTGTCGATTTTGAGAAAACTTGTAAGAAAAGGATCACACCCACTGGGATAACTGAAAGGGAAAGGGGTTTTGAACAAACAAAAGAATGTTATTTAACTGAAGTCATGCCTTTCTTTAAACAATTAAAAGATCAATTTAAGAGTCTTAAAAAGGGGATGGATACAGATATTAAAGGGATGGAAAAAGAATTTGATGCAATGATAATGGAAGTTAGTGACTATGAGCGGGCATTAAAATATAATGAAATTGAGAGGAAGCACTTGCATACCTTAAATGAGAATCTGATTTCTGAATGTATCTCTCAAGATGTGTTTTATACTGCTACTAATTGCTCTATTACTGCTTCTCAATTTCATGAATTAACTGTTGCGTTGAAAGTCTTCCATGATCGTGTCATTGAGCTTGAAATAAAAAACTCTAAACTAAGTGATAAAATTGAATAGGATGATCACGATAATTTGGTAAAACATTTTTCTAAGCTAGAAGTTGAACATTTTGATTTGCAACTAAAATATCAACATCTTAAAGAAAATGTTAAAACCTCAAACATCAAGATATCCTCGGATGTTCCAGAGTTTGATGCAGTTTTTGAACTATAAAAACGTGACGAACAGATTCAAGCTCACTGTAACACGATCAGAAAGTTGAAAGCCCAAATCTCTCAATTAAAGGGTGAAAAGAACAATGTGACTGGCTCCCAAATGCCTCCTCCTTTACCTCCCAAGGTAGAGGGTTGGAGCTTCAATACCATTTTTCTTTGTTTCACATAGTTCCCAACTCTCGTCCCTTTCTCTCTCTAGAACTTTCTCTCTCTAAACTACATGAACGCCCCACTTTGATTATGGTTTAGTGTGTTTGTGAAATCCTATATCTTACATGTTGAGAAAGAGAAAAGTACTGATGAACCAAAATCTTCATTATCTGCTGAAGATCAAGCTATTTAAGATGAGCTTAATAGGATGCTTTTTCAAGATGTAGTAGCACATTCTTATGATGATGATCAAAGAAGAACTTATGAAGAAACAAAGAAAAAGAACAAGACTGCAGAATTGTCTCACAATACTTTAGATGACAGTACTTTAGATCAAAGTACTGCTGCACCTGTTGATAGTACTTTGGATGATTTGGACGATCCTAACATGCCTGGCTTAGAAGATACTGATGATGATTTTGAAGATAAAGGTAATTTCTCAGATTCCAATGAAGATGCTAATTTCAGAAATTTGGGTGATAATCTTGAAGTTCCACAAACTCCTATCTTAAGGCTACATAAGAATCATCCTGCTAGTCAAATCATTGGACCTTACACTTCAGGAGTGCTAACTAGAACAAAAGCTAAAGGATTTTCTACAGCACACAATGCTTTACTTAGCTTTATGTATAAACAAAACAGGCTGAATCATAAGGATCACCAAACATGCCTGTTTACTTGTTTTATCTCTCAAGAAGAACCCAAGAATATAGCTCAAGCATTAACTAAAGAAAGTTGGGTTGAATCTATGCAAGAAGAACTTCTTCAATTCAAACTTCAAGAAGTTTGGGTACTATGTGATCTACCAGATGGCAAGACAGTCATTGGTACAATATGGGTGTTTAAAGTAAAGAGAGATGAAAGAGGGAATGTCATCAAGAACAAAGCAAGGTTAGTAGCACAAGGCTACAGACAAGAAAAAGGCGTAGATTATGATGAAGTGTTTGCTCCTGTAGCAAGGATTGAAGCCATTCGAATATTCCTTGCTTTTGCATCATATATGGGATTTCAGGTTTATCAAATGGATGTCAAGAGTGCCTTTCTTTATGGCACGATTACAGAGGAGGTTTATGTCAAACAGCCTCCTGGTTTTAAAGATCCTGCCCATCCAAACAAAGTCTACAAAGTAGTTAAGGCTCTTTATGGCCTTCATCAAGCTCCTAGAGCTTGGTATGAAAGGCTCTCTACTTTCTTATTGCAACATGGTTATAGGAGGGGGGGAATTGACAAGACTTTGTTTATCAAGAGAGATAAGAAAGATATCATGCAGGTTCAAGTATATGTAGATGATATCATCTTTGGAGCTACAAAACAGTCCATGGTGAAGGAGTTTGAGCATCTGATGCAACATAAATTTCAAATGAGTTCTATGGGTGAATTAACATTCTTTTTGGGGCTTCAAGTTAAACAGTCAAAGGAGGGAATTTTCATAAGTCAAGATAAGTATGTCTCTGACATTCTTAAGAAGTTCAATTTTGATGCTATGAAGCCAGTCAATACACCTATCAAATCTATCAACTCTTTGGGCAAGGATGAAGATGGTCAACCTGTTGAAGTCAAGCTGTACAGATCTATGATTGGCTGTCTTATGTACTTAACTGCATCTAGGCCTGATATCATGTTTGCTGTTTGTTTATGTGCAAGATATCAAGCCTCACCTAAGGTCTCCCATATGAATGCAGTGAAGAGAATTTTTAGTTATTTGAAACAACAACCTAAGTTAGGGTTGTGGTATCCAAAGGATTTACCTTTTCACTTGGAATCTTTTTCAGATAGTGATTATGCAGGTGATAATTATGATAGAAGATTAACCACTGGTGGATGCCAATATCTTGGAAGAAGATTAGTCTCATGGCAATGTAAAAAGCAAACTATTGCATCAACATCATCCACTGAAGCATAATATGTGGCTGCTACAAGCTGTTGTAGACAAGTCTTGTGGAAGCAGAATCAACTTTTGGATTATGGGTTCAACTTCAAGAATACTCCTATCAACATTGATAATGAGAGTACAATTTGTATTGTGAAGAAACCAGTTTATCACTCCAAGACCAAGCACATTCAAATTTGGCATCATTTTATCAGAGATTGTTATGAGCATAGGCTCATTAATGTTGTCAAGGTTCACACTGATGATAATGTAGCTGATTTACTCACCAAAGGATTTGATGTTTCAAGATTCAATCACTTGGTGGTGAGTATTGGAATGATTAATTACTAAGCTACATTTAAGGGGAGGACTGATTAGTTTGTTAGACAGTCCTATGCATTGCTTGAGGGGAGGTAATTCAATGCCTATTTGGAGTTTTTGCCATTGTAGAGACAAGACTGGAAAAGTACTCCTTTTTGGTTATATGAAAGTACTGCACTGAAAGTACTGCTTTGGAAAGTACTGCGCACGTGGAAAGAACTGCTTGTCTTATCAACGTACTGTTCCAACGGTCAAAAGGAGGGGTAAAATTCAAATAACGGTAACATTGTTCTTATAGGCTGTGATTTTTCAAGTAAGAACATGGTAGTCTATCAGATGGATGTAATGATGGCATTTCTGAACGGAGATCTTAAAGAAGTCGTCTACTTCAGCCAACCTGAAGGCTTTGTGAATCCAGAGCATCCTACTCACGTTTATCGTTTGAAGAAGGCTCTTTACGGTTTAAAGCAAGCTCCAAGGGCATGGTATGATACGATATCAAAGTTTCTTCTATTTACTGGATTCAGCAAAGGAGCAGTTGATCCAACATTGTTCACCAGGAAGTCAGGTAAACATTTAATTCACGTTCAAATTTATGTTGATGATATCATCTTTGCCTCGACTGACCCCAATGAGTGTGACCGATTTTCAAATGAAATGGGTTCTAAATTTCAAATGTCAATGATGGGAAAAATGTCATTTTTCTTGGGATTATAAATTTCACAAAGTCCCGGAGGCATTTTTATAAATCAATTTAAATATGCAAATGAGATTTTAAAGAAATTTGGATTTGATTCTAATGACCCTGTTGACACTCCCATGATTGAGCGTACTAAACTGGATGAGGACCACTCAGGGATCATGGTAGACCAAACGAAATATCGTAGCATGATCGGATCCCTGATGTACCTCACAGCCAGTAGACCTGATATTCTGTTCGCTGTATGCATGTGTGCTAGATACCAGGCTAAGCCTACCAAAAATCACCTTGAAGCGGTTAAACGAGTCTTTTGGTACCTCCAAGGTACCATCAACATGGGACTTTGGTACCCGAAGGACACCGGTATGTCACTAACAGCTTATGCAGATGCAGATCATGCAGGGTGTCAAGATACTCATCGAAGTACATCTGGAGGTGCTTAGTTTTTGGGTGATAAGCTTGTGAGCTGGTCGTCAAAGAAGCAAATGAGTACTTCTATTTCCTCTACAGAGGCTGAATACATAGCCATGTCATCATGTTGTGCTCAAATCCTTTGGATGAGATCTCAATTAACTGACTATGGCTTTGAATTCAACAAAATCCCTCTGTACTATGATAATAAAAGTGCTATTGCTCTCTCATGCAACAATGTTCAGCACTCAAGAGCTAAGCATATCGACATTCGACATCCTTTCATCAGGGAACAAGTGGAAAAAGGTGTGGTGGAACTCTACTTTGTGAGGACTGAATACCAATTAGCAGACATCTTCACCAAAGCTCTTCCTCTAGAACGTTTTGAGTTTATCCTTCCACGTCTTGGTCTAAAGAGTTTACAACCGGAAACACTCAAGCGTCTTCAAGAGGAAGACGAGGAGTAAAGGTCTTTCTTCATCTATCTCTTTGTATATATTTATTCAAAAAGCAAAATACAAAATTTGAAAAACCCACAAAAGAAAATATAAAAATATAAAATTCCCAAAAAATCCATAAAAATGAGAACATCTTGAAAAATTCCAAAAATTATTGTTATTTTGTCATGTTTTACCTTATTCGATATCATCTACAAACTTTGTGTTGGCATTCTAAGATTGTCACGGGTTTTTAGATGATCTTCGAATGCACATAGTTTTTGTTCTTAAAAAAAAAAATGAGGCAGAGAAAAATGGTAGTTTATTGTCATTTCAGGCAGTAACCCGTTTTCAAAGAAAGAACAAAGCCATGATTTATCTTATTTTTCAAATCTCATGCTCTGATTCTATAAAAACAATTTCTTACTATCTAATGGAAACTAATTGCTTTGAAAAATTACTCGGAATCTATTTTTGAAAATCATCAGTACTTAACGGTTGTCAAAAATATCCATCTCTCAATCAACAACTTATGTCATTGATTGAGGGGGAGAATGATTTTTCAATTAAATTAAAAAGTGTATTTTTCAAATAATGGTACCAGACCATGGTTATTATTTAGTTTTCAAAAGATATTCAAGCATGTTTAATCCGTGGAGTCTAAAGTCTCAAAATTCGATCCTTATAAGTGAAAACGTCTTTCATAATCATGTCACAATTCTCCTTAAAAGCTTTCAAAATCAATTTAAATCTACAGAGATCACAATTCTCAAATGATTTGATAATTGTGATCGGGGGAGAATTTGTGATTTAAATTGGATTTAAACTGATAATTCAATAAATGGTTTTATAAAGATGTACAAGTTCTCCTCCCCGCATGTGACAAACGATTTCAAGTTTTCCATGCACATGTTGAGGGGGAGCATCTACTTTAAACCTTAAATTATTGAAACGTGATTGAATTGTCTCTATGTGCAGGTTCCTTCTAATATGTGCAAAACTTTTTCAAACTTCAAGGCACATATTGAGGGGGAGCAAACATTTGAAAAGCACATCCTTCCTCAAAATGTTATCTACTCAAATTGATTGGGAAGTGATGATGATCATTTTAGAAAATGTTAATCAAAAGATTGGACCTTTCATTCTTAATCTAACAAATTCCAAGATCCCTTGCCTCCATGTGCTAAACAATTTCTGAATTATATGCATATGTTGAGGGGGAGCATTTCTAAAATATCAAAACAATTGAGATACAAAATGATTTGATTTTATATCACAAGTATCTTGATTGATTTTTCAAATGGTTTTCAATTGGTTTCAAGGCGGAAGAACTGTACCAAAAGACCGACCAACTTTACTTTATGCATGGTGATATAAGGATGATAAGGTTAGGTATTTGTTCCCATGATCCGCTAGAACCGGAGGGATCTACCCAGGGACAATTCTCTAGATAGAGTAGAAGTCCTTAGGTATATTGTAAAAACGAGAAAATTGAGATATGGGAAGAGTGCATACTAAGACTGAGCTAGTACTGGAATAAACCCAACAAGGTTCTAGTTATGAAGTCTCGGTAAGCATTGAAGGGGTTGAAGAATGAAAAAGAATTGAATGAGAAAAGGGTGAAAACAAATAGCCCTCCAATTATTCAACCTTAGGGCAGATACCGGGTTTAATTCATATGCTACTGATGGTTACCATGGTAACATCGGTATTAAAGACAAGACGTCATGGACCCAGTGACGCACTGCACTTCAACCTCCGAAACCACTCCAGTTCCTCTTATAAGGGCTTGTTTCATTCTCACGGGGAACCGACATTATCTATCGACTCTCTCTTAGAGATTGTTGATATTGAAGAAGGAGACCCTTTCCCTAGTCTCCGAAATAGGAACCAAATATGCGTAAATTGAGTCTAGAGCCACGAGATCATCAATAAATCTCATTAGGACACTTTCAATGAAGACTCTCTGTTTCACACAATGTGGAAAGAGAGATTATATCCTGAGTCTTACGCATTATCCTTGTGGTATTGCCAGAACATCCGAGTGATATGTAAACATATTCACAATAAAGATGGAAAGCCTTCTGGAGCCAGCATCAAACAAGCTCCTGGTAGGTTGCATGTGAGATCAATTCAATAGATCAATCATGTGACAACTGAACAGAAACAATGGGGCGGTTCAATCTTTTGAATCAATCCTGGTTCATGTTATGGATTGGCGGATACCTTTGAAAAAATTGGTCGCTGTGCTTAAAAAACCCTTTTTATTAACACATCGACCGTGTACGAATACTTCAAATCAAAAGCTGTTTATGATTGATAATTGATCTTCATTAAAACCTTTGTTGTATTGCAAAAACAATTTCTATTGAGCAGTACACGATTATTTTTCAAAACTCTTTTCATCAATCAGTGAATCATATTTCGCTGGTTCACTCACAATGTGTTGTCTTCTTTGAGACGTTCCGGTTTGAGAACAGCTAGAGCAGCTGCGAAACCCTGTCAAGGAAATTATTCAGAATTATACCTGATCACAGGCAGTACGTGTACTGATCAACGGGGAACCGTGGGCCGTGCACCTCAATTCAACGAAAGTGATCAAAGACACTTTCGTGCACTTTATTGCTAACTGTTGTATGCAGATATGCCCTATGTTTGCAGCTGATCAAAATGAAGCGGTCAATCCATAAGCCGCATGCTCACTCAACACATTCATCTTGAAAGAAATCATGATTAGTGCATCAATGACTCTGATATTTTCACTCCATGTTTCTGCTACGCTGCTGCCAATATCATTAATCAATAAATGCTTCCGCTACTCTGATGAGAATACATCATGATCCAAAATGTGAGCATGCCGGTCCAAATGTCACAACACCACAATGAAAGAGTCAAAGATTTATGTTAGCTGATTATCTCAAAGTTGGCTCAAAACTCATCATCACGTGAATCAGTTAAAGACCTCCACTTGAATTATCCAAACATGCAAAACATGAAGAATCAAAGACTATGAGCTACTGAGCAAAGGACTTAATCAAGAATCCTAGAGCAATCTAATGTAATATCTGTTTGTATTCATTGTAAATTGAGGTGACCTCCCTTAAGGGGAGATTGTTAGGAATTAGAAAATCCAGTCGTTAAAGAGTCGGTCACCTCAAGTATATGTATTCGTTAGAAAGCTCGTAGTCATAGTCTAGTTATATTATTAAGTTATTTGTCTTGTAACACCGTGGAGGACGGACGGGTCTTTACCCACTGTATGCTTGATTCATAGCCCGTAGGTGGCGTTTGTTTGTAAGAAACTATAAATACCCTCTACCTCCTAAGGTAGAGGGTTGGAGCTTCAATACCATTTTTCTTTGTTTCACATAGTTCCCAACTCTCTTCCCTTTCTCTCTCTAGAACTTTCTCTCTATAAACTACATGAACGCCCCACTTTGATTATGGTTTAGTGTGTTTGTAAAATCCTGTATCTTACATGTTAAGAAAGAGAAAAGTACTGATGAACCAAAATCTTCATTATCTGCTAAAGATCAAGCTATTCAAGATGAGCTTAATAGGATGCTTTTTCAAGATGTAGTAGCACATTCTTATGATGATGATCAAAGAAGAACTTATGAAGAAACAAAGAAAAAGAACAAGACTGTAGAATTCTCTCACAGTACTTTAGATGACAGTACTTTAGATCAAAGTACTGCTGCACCTGTTGATAGTACTTTGGATGATTTGGACGATCCTAACATGCCTGGATTAGAAGATACTGATGATGAGTTTCAAGATGAAGGTATTTTCTCAGATTCCAATGAAGATGTTGATTTCACAAATTTGGGTGATAATCTTGAAGTTCCACAAACTCCTATCTTAAGGCTACATAAGAATCATCCTACTAGTCAAATCATTTGACATTCCATTTCAGGAGTGCTAACTAGAACAAAAGCTAAAGGATTTTCTATAGCACACAATGCTTTACTTAGCTTTGTGTATAAACAAAACAGGCTGAATCATAAGGATCACCAAACATGCCTGTTTACTTGTTTTATCTCTTAAGAAGAACCCAAGAATATAGCTCAAGCATTAACTAAAGAAAGTTGGGTTGAATCTATGCAAGAAGAACTTCTTCAATTCAAACTTCAAGAAGTTTGGGTACTATGTGATCTACCAGATGGGAAGACAGTCATTGGTACAATATGGGTGTTTAGAGTAAAGAGAGATGAAAGAGGGAATGTCATCAAGAAAAAAGCAAGGTTAGTAGCACAAGGCTACAAACAAGAAGAAGGCGTAGATTATGATGAAGTGTTTGCTCCTGTAGCAAGGATTGAAGCCATTCGAATATTCCTTGCTTTTGCATCATATATGGGATTTCAGGTTTATCAAATGGATGTCAGGAGTGCCTTTCTTTATGGCACGATTACAGAGGAGGTTTATGTCAAACAGCCTCCTGGTTTTGAAGATCCTGCCCATCCAAACAAAGTCTACAAAGTAGTTAAGGCTCTTTATGGCCTTCATCAAGCTCCTAAAGCTTGGTATGAAAGGCTCTCTACTTTCTTATTGCAACATGGTTATAGGAGGGGGGAATTGACAAGACTTTGTTTATCAAGAGAGATAAGAAGGATATCATGCAGGTTCAAGTATATGTAGATGATATCATCTTTGGAGCTACAAAACAGTCCATGGTGAAGGAGTTTGAGCATCTGATGCAACATGAATTTCAAATGAGTTCTATGGGTGAATTAACATTCTTTTTGGGGCTTCAAGTTAAACAGTCAAAGGAGGGAATTTTCATAAGTCAAGATAAGTATGTCTCTGACATTCTTAAGAAGTTCAATTTTGATGCTATGAAGCCAGTCACTACACCTATCAAATCTATCAACTCTTTGGGCAAGGATGAAGATGGTCAACCTGTTGAAGTCAAGCTGTGCAGATCTATGATTGGCTGTCTTATGTACTTAACTGCATCTAGGCCTGATATCATGTTTGCTGTTTGTTTATGTGCAAGATATCAAGTCTCACCTAAGGTCTGCCATATGAATGCAGTGAAGAGAATTTTTAGTTATTTGAAACAACAACCTAAGTTAGGGTTGTGGTATCCAAAGGATTCACCTTTTCACTTGGAATCTTTTTCAGATAGTGATTATGCAGGTGATAATTATGATATAAGATCAACCACTGGTGGATGCCAATATCTTGGAAGAATATTAGTCTCATGGCAATGTAAGAAGCAAACTATTGCAGCAACATCATCCACTGAAGCAGAATATGTGGCTGCTACAAGCTGTTGTGGACAAGTCTTGTGGAAGCAGAATCAACTTTTGGATTATGGGTTCAACTTCAAGAATACTCCTATCAACATTGATAATGAGAGTACAATTTGTATTGTGAAGAAACCAGTTTATCACTACAAGACCAAGCACATTCAAATTCGGCATCATTTTATCAGAGATTGTTATGAGCATAGGCTCATTAATGTTGTCAAGGTTCACACAGATGATAATGTAGCTGATTTAGTCACCAAAGGATTTGATGTTTCAAGATTCAATCACTTGGTGGTGAGTATTGGAATGATTAATTACTAAGCTACATTTAAGGGGAGGACTGATTAGTTTGTTAGACAGTCCTATGCATTGCTTGAGGGGAGGTAATTCAATGCCTATTTGGAGTTTTTGCCATTGTAGAGACAAGACTGGAAAAGTACTGCTTTTTGGTTATATGAAAGTACTGCACTGAAAGTACTGCTTTGGAAAGTACTGCGCACGTGGAAAGCACTGCTTGTCATATCAACGTACTGTTCCAACGGTCAAAAGGAGGGGTAAAATTCAAATAACGGTAACTTTGTTCTTATAGGCTGTGATTTTTCAAATCTTACTTATAAATAACTACTCTCAGATTTTCCCTCTCATCTTTACACTTTCAAATCTTTTCCATGTTTCTCTCTCTTTCACAATTACTATTCCTCAAACCACTTTCTTTGTCAACAAACAATCAATGGCGAATCGAAATACAGTTTCTAAACACAACATGGTGGCTAATTTGGATAAAACTGAAGCTAATGTCGCCTTCCATGACATCATTGATTTTCTCACTCGATCTCCAATCAGTTATGCGCTTTTGGTTGAATTAGACATTATTGAGCCATGGGTTCAACAATTTTGGGCCACTGCTAGAACTCACATGGAGAATGATGAGTCCTATATACAAGCCAAAATTGCTGGAAGGATTGTGCGAGTTACTGAAGCCTCAATTCGTGAAGATCTCTTATTTGATGTTGAAGAAGGGGCTATACATTTTGATAAACAGATTCTTTGGGATACTTTACGTGACATTGGGTATGAAGGGTCTTTGACAGAAACAACGTTCAAGAAACCCTTGTTTATTCCACATTGGAAGTACTTGGTACATGTATTACTTCATTGTATTAGTTCTAAGAGTACTTCATGGGAGCAATTTGGATCTAATATAGTATCTGCTTTGGTGGGATTGGCTACAAATCGTATCTTCAATTTTTCAAGGCTAATTTTAGATGGGATGTTATCTCACATTTCTCATTGATCACGCTGGGTGATGTATCCAAGATTTGTTCAAGTCTTCTTGAATAAACAACTTCATGATGTACTAAAGCCTTCGAGCTTATTACCTGTTGTGGTACAACCTGAAAAATTTATCACTTTCATGGCTAGGAAGAGTGATTTGTTTTCTAGAAGGAACACTCCCTTGACTACGTCTATGATGGAGATTGTGCAAGTAATTAGAGCTGAGGCTACTACAAGTGAAGAAACAGAAGGTACTGAATCAACTCAAGGTACTGCTTCTCAACATACTGTTTCTTCACAAGGTACTACTGCACAAGTAGGTACTGCAACTTCACCTCCTACATCTCCACCACATTCTACTCATGGTGATTCAGAACCAGAGGTAAACCCACCATCCACTCCCAATGATTACACTTCAACAGATGGGCTTCAAACATCTGGAGGAGATGAAGGAGATGTGGCATCTGAGGGTGAAGTTCTGGATAACTATGCTTTGACCAGGGAGCTAGTAAGATTGAAGAAAGATTTTGATATTCAGGCTGCACAATTAGTGAAGTTGACGAACAAATATAGACGCTTAAAGAAGTTTGTCTGGCCTTTAGTACAACATCACAGATTGTGGGTCAAGGCTGAAAAGAAGAAAAGGAAGAAGTTTCAGAAGACTTCCAAAGGCAAAAAGGTTCAACAGCTATCTTCTATCAAATTAGGGAGGAATCTGGAGCAAGATAATTTGGAAGAAGATGCTGAGTTTCATGCAGATAAGGAAGATGAACCTCAAAGTACTAAGGCACAAGTAAATATTGAAAGTACTGAGGCTAAAGGAACTGGAGTTCAAAGTACTGGTGTACAAAATACTGCTGATCAAGGTACTGCTGCTCTTCAAGGAACATATATACAAGAGCTAATTACACCAAGGGTGTTAGATTTTGAAGAAGAAGCTGGTCCTTCAACAATATTTCAAGAAGAGGAAGCTATTACACCCAAAGTTGTTCATACTGCAAGTGATGATGAGACAATTGCTGAGAAATTACAGAGTATGACAAGACCAAGAGATGTTAGTATTCCAGGAGTTAATGAAGAACAACCTCAAGCTTCTCAACCAGTGTTAGATCCTAAAGAAAAGGCAAAGGTAAACTGGTGGAAACAAAGAAGAAGAAAAAGCTTACTTTGGCAGAAATAAGAGCAATTGAGGTAGCCAAGGATGAAGAAGCTGCTAGGGAATTACAAGCTAAATTTGATGCTGAAGTTGTTATACCAGTAAATGAACCTCAAGCTGTTATACCTAGACCACTGAGTAAGGCTAAAGAAAGAAATGCTATGATGGCATATCTAAAGGGTCAAGGGTATACTGCATTACAGAAGCTGAATTATATCGAGATGAAAGATTTGTATGAAAATGTTAGAAAAGCTTATCAGAAGCAAGTTAAAAGTATTATCTCTTTTAAGGATGATAAGCAGAAGGAGGATGCTGGAAAAAGAAGTTTAAAGAGTAAAAGAACAAATGTTGATTCTGAACAACCATCAAAGATGGTAGAGTTAAGCACATATATAGTTGATGAGTTAAGAAATTAGTTAAGAGTTATAGACTTTGAGCATCCTAAGTCTAAAGATGTTGCAGAAAAGAAATCAAAGATAACTACTTTTGAAGTTGTAGAATCACAAGATGGAGATTATCTGATGTTCCATAGAGAGGATGAAAGTTTCAGAACATTTAATTTGCTATGGGACATATTGCACATCATCAGCAGAGAGGATTTGTGGCATTTATATCAACTAGTGCGAGACTATTTTGAACACATTCCATCAAAAGGAATTGGTCTAGTATTGCTTGGAGATCTCACAACTATCTGGAAAACAGAGGAAACAAGTACTGATGCTATATGGAATAATCAAGAAGTATGGGAAATTAATAGCTGGAGATACCTTTGATGAATCTGGAGTGCCTGTTTTGGAGCTAGAAGATGGAACCATGATCCATATGTTAGTAGATAGAAGATATCCACTCACATCAGATCTTATGAGAAGAATGCTAGATCATGGAATGGAAGTGGAGGAGGAGAATGAAACAACACTAATGGTCATTGAATTATTCATCAAATGGACCACTAAGACTGATGATGATACATAAATACTGGTATGATTCTTAATTGTAAAGTTTTTGATAAATTAGTACTTTAATCAAAGTACTGCTTGCAGCACAAAACTAGGTAATGTTTTTAAAAGAAAACTTTTGTTAAGTGAAAAATATTTTGAAACAAAAGTTAAAAGCAACAAATTGTTTTTGAGATGGTTATAACAAAAGGTTATCAATCCACCATGTTTAACAAAGGGATTGGCTAATCCATGAGCAAACGGCTCTGGTAAAGATATCTCAAATCCGTTATATAGTTGACAACTTGCTAATAAGTTGTATGGTAATCAACTCACCATATCAGCAAATGTAAAGAGTTGGCTAGCCCACAAGAAAAATGGCTTGTGGTAAAGGCTCTGGAAAAACCATTTAAATGGTAATTAGTTCCCAATGGTTGAAAGAACTAACTAGTCCAAAAGGGTACGGCTTTTGGTAAAGACAAAACAAATCCGTTGATAGCTGATGATTTGCTTAAAATCATATGGTTATCAATGTACCATAGTCTTACACACCTAAACATTTGGCTACTCCAGAGTTAATGGCTTTGGTAAAGAGACATCAAAATCCATTAAAATTTCAATGATTCACCTCTCACAGGAGTTTACACACTTGGAAGTGATGAGAATAGACTGAAACTTCATGAATTAATGTACAAAATTGTCATATATTGCTAAGTTGCTAAAAAGATAGAGCTTGTTGATTGTTGCTATAAAGGATTACATATAAAGACTACTTTGATGATGATAATACAAGCACAGGGAATACAAAGACAAAACTTTGAAGATAAAGACACAATCTTTCCTTGAAGACAAAGACATTAAAGATGAATATACAAAGGAACTTGAAATCAAGCAAGTAGAATTCAAGTTAGGGGAGGATTGTTGGGATATAGAAAGTCAAAGTGCTGAAGAGTCAAAGTACTAAAGTCAAAGTACTGCTAACGAAGGAAGTCAAAGTACTGCTCGTTCATCAAAGTACTGCAAGGTTAAAGGATTGTTATGCAAAATCGTTAAGGATTATTAGGTAATTTTAGAATTTTCTTAGATTAGTTTAGTATTACTTGTCGTACAAGGTTTGTAATTATAAACCGACTAGGGTTATCCTTAAGTCTATAAAAGGACCCCTAGGTTGGCATTAGAGATACACGTTTTTAGAGAGTACGATATTAGAGTTTTAGAGTTGTTAAAGAATCTGTATAATAAACAGGTTCTAAGTATTAATAAAATCGTTAAAGTTAAAGTTAATTCTTCTTAGCTTTGTTAAGTAAATTCCGCATACTTAATAGAGTTAGTTCAGTGTTTCATTGTTAGTAACTTAGGATTTATCCGAGGTTATTAAACCCTTACAAGCTATATAAGTTAGTTTGGTTAGAGTACATCGATCCAACATCTTTGCTCCAGTGGCAAGGTTTGAGGATATCAGACTTTTCCTAGCCTATGCATCATATAAAGATTTCACAGTATACCAGATGGATGTGAAGAGTGCTTTCCTCTATGGAAAGATTGAGGAGGAGGTGTATGTCTGTCAACCTCCTGGGTTTGAAGATTCAACCTTTCCAGAAAAAGTGTACAAAGTTCAGAAGGCACTTTATGGTCTGCATCAGGCCCCAATAGCTTTGTATGAAACTTTAGCCAAGTATCTTTTGAGCAACGGCTTCAGAAGAGGGAAGATTGATCAGACTCTATTCATCAAGAATGTGAAGTGTTGGGATTTTGTAAATCCAGTACTTAAAGTGTCGGTCACCTCAAGTATGTATACTCGTTAGAAAGCTCGTAGTCGTAGCTATTCAGTGTTAGTATTTAGATTACTTTGTAACACCGTGGAGGACGGATGGGTCTTTAACCGCTGTATGCCTGATCCGCAGCCTAAAGTAGGCGTCTAAGCTTGTACCCTATAAATACCCTTTGCCCTCCAAGGCAAAGGGTTGGAGCTTCATAATATATTTTTCTTTGTCTCTCTAGGGTTCCCATCTTCTCCCTCTTTCTCTCTCTAAACCATTTAACCTAAAGTAGCCCCACCTATTGTATATCAAACCAAGATCCTACAAATGTTATCAAGAGCCATGGTTTATCCATCTCTCATGTTCTTGGTTTGATTGTTATTTCGTTGGTTAAGGTTTAGTTTTATGCGTAAGTTTGTTGTCTCGTATACGAAAGTTTTGGCACCTTAAAGCTTTATTTTTTACACTTTTTAATCCAAGATTCTTATGGGTTAAGGTTTATTGGGTGTTAAACTTTCAGTTTCTTGCAAAAAGGTTCAAACTTTACACGTTTTTCTTGGTTTTTAAGAGTGTTTGGATAAGGGTGTACGGTACTACGCATAAGAGAGAAAGGTGGTTTTGATCCTCAAGCTTTGTTGTTATGGTGTTTTTAAGGTTGTTTCATCATCATAATCACGTTTTGTAAAAGGTTTTGATCTTAAAAACGTGTTTGGCAAAATTTGTACTTTCTACGCGTATCAAAACCCTAATCATACGCGTAAGGAATTTTTCACTTGATCTTCATTTCTGGTGGTTACTCAGTGTTCTTCTTGCTTGGATAAGCCTGAAAAACACTTCGACTTTGGATATCTCATGCACTGTGAAGTGTAAGAGATTTTTGTGGATAAAACCCTAAGTCTACGCATAAGCATAAACTTACGCGTAACAATTCCTACGCATAAGCTTGTCTTACGCCTAAGGGAAACTTACGCATAAGGTTCTTACGCCTATGTTTTGGTTTACGCATAAACTTAAGCTTTTTACCATTAAAACTCTACGCGTAAGCTCTAGTCTACGCGTAAACTCGGTCTACGCGTAAGCTTGTGTCTACTCGTAAGTTGTAAGTTACTCATAAATTGCTGTCTACGCGTAAGCTCTCATCTACGCATTAGTTCCTACGCATAACGTTGCTTTCTACGCTTAAGTTTCTACGCGTAACTTTGCTGTCTATGCATAAGTGTATAAGTTTTACGGTTTATCTCTTGATTTTGTAAAATCCCCGTGAAAGTATCTATTTCCCGGTTAAGTCAAAGATTTGTAAAATCCCGTCGAATTTAAACATGTCTTCCGTTGCTGATGATGTGCAAGCTGCAGGATCTGATACTCGTCCTCCCATGCTTGATAGAACTGACTATGAGTCTTGGGCACAAAGAATTAGGTTGTACTGCTTAGGAAAGGAGAATGCAGTGAACATCCTTAAGTCTATTGATGAAGGACCGTGTCAGGTTGAGACTACTAGAGACATGATTGATACTGTTGCAGATGGAACAATAGTTTATGGAATGGATAGACCTAAGATGTATGATGAACTCACTGATAAGGAGAAAAAGAGATTCGATGCTGATATCAGGGCTTCAAATATTATTCTTCAAGGTCTTCCAAAAGATATCTACAAGCTTATCAATCACAACACAGAAGCCAAGGCAGTTTGGGATAATGTCAAGATGCTTCTCTCGGGTTCTGAATTGACTATCGAAGACAGAGAATCACAACTATATGATGAATTAGAGCACTTTAAGATGAAACCTGAAGAAGGTGTTTATGAATATTACGTGAGATTCTACAAGCTGGTGAATGATATGAGGAATATCAAGATGACTATGCCAAACATTCAGCTGAACTCAAAATTCGTAAACAACATGAATCCCGAATGGCATAAGTTTTTCGCTTCTGTGAAGCTTACCAAAGGACTTAAGAACACCAACTATGAGCAGTTGTATGCCTTACTTCTTCAGAATGAGAAACATGCTATGTTTGAAAAAAGGATTCTAGAACAGTTCAAATCTCAACCTGGAGAAACAAGCTCATCAAATGATACAACTGCATTTTTCACCAAAGCATCACAAGTCACACCCACTGTAAATGATAATCACAAGCCCGTTCCTGATTCGGGATATAAGCAACCTAACTCTGATGAAGTCATGGAGCACTTTATCAATAAATTGGCTCTTATGGTTAAACAAAACTTAACCTTCTCCCCACATACCAACAGACTTCACACTAACAATGAGATCAGGACTGCATCCAATCTACACAACCATGCTTTGGTCAGAGATGGAAAAGTTACTGTTCAACCAGTTCAAGAAAGGCAGTACGAACAAGGAAGAGGTGGAGCTAGTAGAGGCTATGTTGGAAATCAGAATTGGGGAAGGAATGGAAACCAGGGTCAAGCAAAGCTAATCAAGTGCTACAACTGTGGTAAAGAAGGGCACATTGCTAGGAAGTGTACTCAACTAAAACGCCCTCAAAACGCAGAATACTTAAGGGACAAGATGTTGTTGGTTCAAGCACAAGATAATGGTGTAATGTTGAATGAAGAGGAGCTGTTGTTCTTGTCTGATGGGAATGCTAGAACATATGATGGAGATGTGGATGAAAAACCAGTGCATGCTGCTCAGAACAATCCCAACGCCTTTCAAGTTGCAGACTGTGATGCATTTGACTCGGACGTTGATGATGAACCATGTGCACAAACTATATTCATGTCTAATATCTCTCCAATGACCTCTTCATCTCAACAAGCCAGTCCATCCAAGGAATCCATCATTAAAGAGGTACTCAAACTATATGATGTGGTTGATGAGCAAAAGATTCACCATGAAGTACAATCTACTGAAGTCATTGAGTCAGATATTGAAAATATAGGAAATAACAATGTTATCCCATATGAAAAATATGTGAAACAAGATGACAGTCTTGTTTTACCTAGTGATGAATCTTCTGCAATTAACAATGAATGCATGCATGATGAATACACTGCATTTGTGCCTGATGATTCCTTGACCACTGAGCTCAATACCTATAAGGAACAAGTTGCTATTTATGAACAGCGTGCTAAGTTTGAGTTAACTACCCGTGAGCAGGATATGGATAACCAAATGCGTACAATTATCAAAAAAAGCAATTTTAGAGAAGAAGTATTAAAACAAGAGTTAAACTCCTTACAAGAAAAGCTTTCTAAAACTGCTAAGCAAAAACAAGAACATCAAGAAAATGTGAAAATGCTTAAGCAAGAATTCAATGCTAAGGAATCAAAACTTTTGAATGATTTTTCCAATCTAAAAACTTTGAAAAACAAACTTGAGAATAAGTTGTACATACAAGGGAATACCATTCAGACTGCTCACATGATCACTAAGCATAGAATCTTAAGCGATAAGCATAGCGTTCCCCTTGTTGAGGAACCAAGTCCCGAGGTTATTAAAAAGGCTAGAGCTGCTCATAAGGTACTTTATGATGGTAATGAAATCCTTAAGCCTAGGCAGAAACCTAGTTGCGTTGAGTGCACTGAGGAAGATAAGAAATCAGATGAAGTCACTAGGGAGAAAATGAACAAGAAGCTTGAAAATCCTGAGTGTAAAAAGAATGACATAACGATCAAACCTCATGATTACACTAAGGAAAACTGGATCTCCTTAAACAAGTTTAAGACTCAGACACTTCTAACTCCTGAACAAGTGTTTTGGAAAATGGATTTAGATAAGCAAAAAGCAGAGAATCTTGTTGTTTCTAACCCTCCCCTTAGGAAATTGCCAAAAGCAACTGTGTATCTTCCTAATACACCAATGCACCTAGTTCCTAGATCTATTGCCACTAATAGCAGGACCTTAATCAGCCTATATGTTGTTTATCAGCTGTTTGTTGATTTTGAGAAAACGTGTAAGAAGAGAATCACACCCACAGGAATTACTTATGGGGAAAGGGGTTTTGAGCAAATGAAAGAATGCTACTTAACCGAAGTCATGCCTTTCTTTAAACTACTAAAAGGACAATTTGAGAGTCTTAAACATGGAATAAACACTGATATTAAAGAAATGGAAAAGGAATTCGATGCAATGATAGTTGAAGTCAATGATTATGAACAGGAACTAAAATACAATGAAATTAAAAAGAAAAATATGCATATACTAAATGAGAACTTGATCTCTCAATGTGTTGCTCAAGATGTGTTCTATGTTGCTACAAATTCTTCTATTACTGCATCTCAATTTCATGAATTATCTGTTGCTTTAAAAGTTTCCCATGATCGTGTCATTGAGCTTGAAAAAACAAATTCAAAATTGCATGAGAAAATTGAACAGGATGATCATGATAATCTGGTTAAACATCTTTCTAAATTAGAAGTTGAACATTTTGCTTTGCAATTAAAATATCAACATCTCAAAGAAAATGTTAAAACCTCAAACATCAAGACATCGTCTGATGCTCCTGAGTTTGATGCATTTTTTGAAATCAACAAACGTGATGAACAAATTCGAGCTCATTATAACACGATCAAAAGGTTGAAAGCTCAAATTTCACAACTGAAAGGTGAAAAGAGGGATGTAACTGGTTCCCATGTGCCTCCACCTTTAGATTCTCAGAATTTCCAACTTCAAAACATCATTTATAACTTACAAAAGGAAAATGCTTGTTTTAAAACTGAAAATTCAAAGATTAATGATCAAAATAAAGAGTTATGTGATTCATTTAAAGTTACACATGATAAACAAATTGAAAAGATAACTTCTTTACTTAATGATATTGAGGATCTTAAGCGTGAGGTAAAAGGAAAGTTGCCAATCCCTAATTGCAAGTACTCTGTTCCTAAAGTCTCTGATTGTGATAACTATGCTATTGATATGTTATATATTCCCCCACCCATTAGGAATAATGAACTTGCACATAAAGCATATCTCTCATCTCTTAAGGAAAGTTTAAAGGGTCTTCGTGAGATTGTTGAAGATGAAAGATTAGAAAAACCTCTTGATAGTACCATTGCCTATGCTAGCATGGATGCCAAACGATCTCAAGAACTCTTAGAGTACATAATTATCACATGTCCGAAATTTAGCAATAGGCGAGATAGAATAGTAGCACCCAGTTCTATGCCTAAGGATAAGAATGTGACTTTTAATGTGCCTCACAATACTTCAGAACCCAGCACTTCTAGACCACCAAGGCATAGTGTAGTTTCACCAACTAATATTCCTGTTGTTCCTTCTACAGGAGTAATCGGCAATACTAAGGTTAGCGGGTAAAAGCCTTCAGGCAATACAATGCGAAATAGGATCTTGCCAACCAAAAGTGTTTAAGAAAAGCTAGTAAAAGAACACCCTAGGAAGAATAAGTTTGAGCTGAATAAAACGAATCGTGTTGATTCTAGTATTAGCTATAAGCGTACTGTAATTAATTCGAATTCTACAGCCTTTTGCAAAACATGTAATGAATGTTTGATTTCTGGTCGTAATCATAATTGTTCTGAGAATGAGGTGATTAATGTTGATAATACTCCAGTCAAGAATATAAAAAATGCTAGACATGTTAAGGAGATCTGGAAGCCTAAAAAGAAAAAGGTTAGCAACTGTTGGAAGCCTACAGGAAGAAAATTTAGCAATATGGGTTATCAATGGAAACCTACTGGCAGAAAAGTCAAATTGAATGAATCTTGCCCTAAGTTGTCTAGATCCATACCTTCTAAGAAATGGAAGCCCACTGGTAGAATCATACCTTTAAGAAGTGAACATACCTCAAACAGGTCCACTGTCACTACTAGTGTTGCAACCAATACTAATGAGGTCATATCTCCTATTACTGATGTGGGTGCTCCAATAATGTGTACTAACCAAACGGAACCCAATCGTTCATGGGGTTCCAAATTATCCAGTTATCCATTCTTCTCTGTGTTCAAATGCAGGTCATACAAATCGTCCTCTGGTATTTGGACTCAGGCTGTTCCAAGCATATGACTGGTGACTGGTCACAGCTCATGAACTTCGTGAGTAAATTTATTGGAACTGTTAGATTCGGAAACGACCATTTTGGAGCTATTATGGGATATGGTGATTATGTGGTAGGAGATAGTGTAATTTCCCGGGTATACTATGTGGAAGGTCTTGGTCATAACTTGTTTTCTGTTGGTCAATTCTGTGATTCCGATCTTGAAGTGGCTTTTCGAAAACATACTTGCTTCGTTAGAGAACTTGATGGTGTAGAATTATTAAGAGGCACTCGAGGTTCTAACTTATACACCATCTCTATCGATGACATGACGAAGTCCTCTCCAATTTGCTTGCTTTCAAAGGCTTCTAAAACCAAATCTTGGTTATGGCATCGTCGTCTCAATCACTTGAACTTCGGCACCATAAACAATATTTCCAGAAAGGATCTTGTCAGAGGCTTACCCAGATTAAAATATGAGAAAGATCATCTCTGCTCAGCGTGTCAATTAGGAAAAAGCGTGAAATATGCCCACAAACCAAAACCCACAAACTCTGTAATGGAAGTTCTTCATACCCTTCATATGGATCTGTGCGGACCAATGAGAGTGCAAACGATTAATGGGAAGAGATATATTATAGTCGTTGTTGATGACTACTCTAGACTTACTTGGGTAATGTTTTTTAGGACTAAGGATGAAACTCCAGCTGTTATCATCAAACTTATCAAGCAACTTCAGGTTCGTCTTAACAACATGGTTAGAATTGTTCGAACTGACAATGGCACAGAGTTCGTTAACCGAGACTTAAGCCATTTTTATGAAGGTATTGGAATCAGTCATCAAAGAAGTGTTCCACGAACTCCTCAACAGAACGGTGTAGTTGAAAGACGAAATCGAACTCTTGTGGAAGCCGCAAGAACAATGCTAATTTATTCGAAGGTTCCAATGTTTCTATGGGCTGAAGCCATTGCCACTGCCTGTTACACCCAAAATCGTTCCCTTATTCACACCTCTCATGGAAAAACTCCATATGAACTTGTTCATAAACGAAAACCCGATTTATCCTATCTTCGTGTGTTTGGCGCTTTGTGCTATCCAACAAATGATGTTCAAGATTTAGGTAAATTAAGAGCTAAAGCAGACATTAGAGTTTTTGTAGGTTATGCACCAAACAAGAAGGGTTATCGAATCTACAACAAAAGAACTCGAGATATCATGGAAACTATTCACGTTACGCTCGATGAGCTGTCCGGTCAAATGGCTCCAGGACAATCCGGTTCTGGACCCGCACTTCAAATGAGTCCAATTGGTTCATCCCTTGTACCAAATTATTCTCCAGCAACTCCATATGTACCTCCATCTGAAGATGATTTAAAGAAATTGTTTGATCCTATGTTTGATGAACTCTATGAGCCAAGTGCTATTGAACTGTCAATTCCCACATCAGAGGCTGCTCATAACACTGAGAATGAAGTCTATCCTATAGTCTCAATATCTTTAAGTCAAGAAGCGCCTACTGCTGATCACTCGGTCTCATCAACAAATCATCAATCTTCAAATGTACATCATGGAAATGTTTCTGGCATCAATGATGAAGTTAATCCTTTTGCTACTCCCGAAGATGCTCCATTTGAAAACATCTTTGCCCCTGAACCAACATATGAACCATCTTCATCAGGGGATATAAACTCTGCTACATCAGTCCTTCAACAACCACCACACGAACACATTAGAAAATGGACACATGACCATCCATTAGATAACATCATTGGGAATCCTTCTCGTTCCGTATCAACTCAAAAACAATTAGCTACTGATGCCTTATGGTGCTTCTTCAACTCAGTACTATCCAAGATCGAACCAAAAGATGTTACAACTGCATTGTCTGAGGACAGCTGGTTTAATGCAATGCAAGAAGAAATTCATGAGTTTGATCGTCTAGATGTATGGGAATTAGTACCAGTTCCATATTGTGCTATGATCATTGCTCTCAAGTGGATCTTCAAAGTGAAGCTTGATGAGCACGGTGATGTTCTGAAAAATAAGCCACGGTTAGTTCCTAAAGGTTATCGTCAAGAAGAAGGAATCAACTTTGAGGAATCTTTTGCTCCTATTGCACGCATCGAAGCAATCAGAATCTTCCTGGCTAATGCTGCAAGTAAGAATATGATTGTCTATCAGATGGATGTTAAAACGGCTTTTCTCAACGGAGATCTTAAAGAAGTCGTATACGTCAGCCAACCAGAAGGTTTTGTGAATCCAGAGCATCCTACTCATGTCTATCGCTTGAAAAAGGCCCTTTACGGTTTGAAGCAAGCTCCAAGGGCATGGTATGATACGCTATCAAAATTTCTTCTATCAACCGGATTCAGCAAAGGAGCAGTTGATCCAACTTTGTTCACCAGAAAGTCAGGCAAACACTTAATTCACGTTCAAATTTATGTTGATGATATTATTTTTGCCTCTACTAACCCTAATGAATGTGACCATTTTTCTATGGAGATGGGCTCCAAATTTCAAATGTCAATGATGGGACAAATGTCATTTTCTTGGGATTACAAATTTCACAAAGTCCCGGAGGCATTTTTATAAATCAATCAAAATACGCTAATGAAATATTAAAGAAATTTGGATTTACCTCCAGTGACACTGTTGACACTCCTATGGTGAAGCGTACAAAACTGGATGAGGACCACTCAGGGATCATAGTAGATCAAATGAAATATCGTAGTATGATTGGATCCCTGATGTACCTCACAGCCAGTAGACTAGACATTTTGTTCGCTGTAGGCATGTGTGCTAGATACCAGGCTAAGCCTACCAAAAAGCACCTTGAAGCGGTTAAACGGGTCTTTCGGTATCTCCAACGAACCATTAACATGGGACTTTGGTATCCGAAGGATTCCGGTATGTCTCTAACGGCCTATGCAAATGCTGACCATGCAGGATGTCAAGATACACTTTGAAGTACGTCAGGTGGTGCTCAATTTTTAGGTGACAAGCTTGTAAGCTGGTCTTCAAAGAAACAAATGAGCACTTCCATATCCTCTACAAAGGCTGAATACATAGCCATGTCATCCTGTTGTGCTCAAATCTTATGGATGAGATCCCAATTATCTGACTATGGCTTTGTATTCAACAAAGTTCCTATGTATTGTGATAACAAAAGTGCCATTGCTCTCTGCTGCAACAATGTTCAACACTCTAGAGCAAAGCACATCGACATTCGACATCATTTCATCAAGGAACAAGTTGAAAACGGTGTGGTTGAACTATACTTCGTAAGGACTGAATATCAACTAGTAGACATCTTCACCAAAGCTCTTCCTCGAGAACGCTTTGAGTTTATTCTTCCACGACTAGGCTTAAAGAGCCTTCAACCTGAAACGCTCAAACGTCTTCAGGAAGACATCGAGGATTAAAGGTGTTCGACACTATATATTCTTTGTATATATCTTTTCAAAAACCAAATACAAAAATATAAAACCAACAAAAAGAAAATAGAAAAATATAAATTTTTTTAAAAATCCATAAAAATCAGAAAATCCTGAAAATCTTGAAAAAATATTGTTTATTTATCATGTTTTTCCTGTCGGTTCGATAACATCTACGGACTTTGTGTTGCCACTCAAAGAATGGCACGGGTCTCTAGATGAAGTTCGAATCTTAAAAGAAAAAAAAAAAAAAAAAAAAAAAAAAAGAGATGGAGAAAAATATTGGTTTATTGTCATTTCAGACAGTAACCCGCTTTTCAAAGAAAGAACAGAGCCATGCTTTAACATGTTTTTCAAATCTCATGCTCTGTTTCTACAAACATTTATCTGCTATCTAATAAAAACTAATTGCTTTGTAAAATAACTCGGAGTCAAGTTTGAAAATCATCTGGACTTAAATGTTTGTCAAAATATCTATCACTCAGTCAACAACTTATGTCATTGATTGAGGGGGAGAATGATTTCAATTAAATCAAAAGGTTATTTGCCATACAATTGTTTTCAAAAGATAATCATGCATGTTTATTCAATGGAGTTTAAAGTCTCTAAATCCGATTCTTATCAGTTAAAATGTTTTTCATAAACAAGTCACAATTCTCCTCAAAAGCTTTCAAAATCAATTTAAATCTACAGAGATCACAAATCTCAAATGAGTTGATAATTGTGATCGAGGGAGAATTTGTGATTTAAATTGGATATAATCTGATAATTCAGTAAATGGTTTTAATAAGAATGTACAAGCTCTCCTTCCGACATGTGCCAAATGATTTCAAAATTTCCATGCACATGTTGAGGGGGAGCATCTATCTTAAACCACTAAGTTTTGAAACGTGATCAATGTGCAGGTTCCCTCTTGTATGTGCAAAACTCTTTTAAACCTTGAGGCACATATTGAGGGGGAGCAAAATTATGAAAACCTCATCCTTTCCCAAAATGCTTTATCTACTTGATTTAATTAGGGAAGTGATGTTGATATCTTTTAGAAAATGGTAATCAAAGAAGTTAATTCTTTCTCTTGCCTCCATGTGCAAAACGATTTCAAATACTTGATGCACATGTTGAGGGGGAGCTCTTGTTCTAAAAATATCAAAAACAATTCAGGTACAAAATGCTTTGATAATATATCATAAGTATCTGGATTGATTTTCAAATGGTTTTCAATTGGTTTGAACGGCAGATGAACAATACCAAATAGACCGACCAAATTTACTTTATGTATGGTGATATAAGGATGATAAGGTTAGGTATTTGTTCCCATGATCCGCCAGAACCGGAGGGATCTACCCAGGGACTATCCACTAGTTAGTGTAGAGTTCTTAGGTATGATGAAAAAAAAAAAGAGAAAAATGAGATATGGGAAGAGTGCGGACTGAGTCAGAGCTAGTACTGGAATAAACCCAACAAGGTTCTAGTTATGAAGTCTCAGTAAGCACTGAAGGGGTTGAAGAATGAAAAAGAACTGAATGTGAAAAAGGGTGAAAAGAAATAGCCCTCCATCAATTCAACCTTAGGGCAGAAACCGGGTTCAATACATATGCTACTGGTTGTTACTTAGGTAACACTGGTATTGAAGACAAGACGTCATGGACCCAGTGACGCATTGCACTAAACTTCCCAAGCCACTCAAGTTCCTTGATATGTGCTTAAACACATATCTTTTCATTATCAAATCTGACCCAAAACAACCAAGGAAAAGCCGTTTATTGTTAATATTTGTGGTTTTCTTGAGTTTGTGCTTGTGCAGGTACGGATATGCAAAAACACACAAAAAGGAACCAAATCAGACGGAAATCCGAGCACGAGAGATCAAGAGAGTTTTAGCTGAGCCGGAAGGTCAAGATTGTGTATTTTGGAAGATTTTATTCTCAGAAGATGATTTTTGAAGTTTTAGTAAAGTTTGAAGAAAAGTCATGATTAGTCCCTGCACTTTGAGCTCTTGACAGAATTGATCTCTCGAAGTTTCAAATTTTACAAAAGTCACCCTTGGAATATTTGAGATTAACAAGTTTGATCCTTGATAAAGACTTTCAGAAAGTACAGAATTGGCCCTTGGAGTTTCAGTTTTTAACACCTTTGGTCCTTGGTACTTTAATGGTAATAATCTTAAATCCAAGATACTAAATACTCGGCCCAATTCACATACACGGATCCAAGCCCAATATCAAAAAAACCAAACTACTAGCACCCGGTTTAATATACCAACCCGTCTACAATCCGGACCCAGGTCAAATCATACCCAACCCGGTCAAAATAGGTTTGAATTATATTAAATAAACCCACAAACAAACCCGCGCTCAATTTTCACCCAATTCTGGGAATAACATAAACCCTAAACTGCCCTCTCATCAATTAACTAAAATCAGTGTAATTAAAGGGCAAAACCGTACTTTATCTGACATCTTATGACACACCTGACACATGGGGGTGTCCAGGTCATCAATCCGTGTGATATGCTCTCTTCTCATTGGACGATTTGGCACATGCACATGATCCAAGGGTTGTGATCAAGAGGAAGTGCGTGGGATATGATCCAAGGGCTGTAATTAACTCAGAAGAAGCACAAATGAATCCTTCCAGAGCCTTCCAAGACCTCTTCGATCGCTATAAATACCCCATTTGTATCACAAGCATTGTATTGTATTTTCTGAGTAGTTTTTAGTATAATTAAGCTTGTTTTAATTCAGTATTTTGTATCTCTTTAAGTTTCTTTGTAACTTGTTTTCATTAATAAAATTCAGTTGTTGATTTCATTCCTAAATCTCAAATTTATTTCTGTTTTTTTTAGTTACTTATTAGCTTATTAAGTGTTTAAATCCTATTTGCATCTTAATCAAATTGTATTTTAGCTTATAAATTCAGTTTATCAAAAATAACAAAAATATTAAAAAAATCTCTTAAAAATAAAAAAACATGTTAAATCTTAGTTTTCATTGATTTCATTTAACAAATCTGTTTTCACTAGCTCTTATAAGCTCCTCAATAGCTTATTCAATGATTGTTAAATCTCATACTCAGAATTTACTCTCAAAACAAATTCAGTAAAACTTGGTCAAACTGCAGTTGCTATATAATTTGGATCTGTGTTACTGTATTGATCATGGAAGTGGGTTGAAATCAGCTGGAATTGGGTTGAGATTGGATCTGGTTTGGGTTTAAAATAATAGGATAGTGGTTACTCTTGTTTGGCAAGCCATAGCGGCTAAGGACGCAAGTAAGTCCTAGGAATCCTATTCTGTCATAATTCACTTATTTAGCTTGTTGATTGTTTGATTATACTGGTAGTAGAGATTACTTTATTTAGCTGTATGTAGTCATTTTAGCTTAAGGTTTAGTGATAAAATTGATTGCTCAAGTAAAATAGTGGTTTAACTTGCAATAACAGTCATATACTAGTGTTTGGATTAGATCAGTTTGTTAAGCTAATGATTGATTTAGTAGGTTAGTTGTATTGATATAAGCTCACTTAGGTCTAGTGAATACAGTTTTGTCTTGTTTATGCACTCAAAAATCACAAAAGTCAAATTTGCTTTGCATCTGATCCCATGAACTTTACTGTTAGAATCAGTTGATGAGAATTTACACATAGGTGTTAGATTTGATAAACCAGCTTGCAGTGCTTTCATTTCATCAGAATAACATCAAATTCAGTTAACTCAATTGGATCAAAACTCAACATAGTCAAACTTCACATCTGTTTTAAGAAAGTCAAAATGGTGTAAAGTCAGTATTCCTCAGATCTTGCAGCAGTTGTTCAAGGGGTTTGTCACTGATTCCGATTAGAGATGATTTTATTCGATTTACGTCGATTATTGTTGATTAGGATTGTTCGAGATTCGAGTCTAGTTTCTAGATTCGATTGACTATTAAGATTCGTTTTGTTACTTTGTGGGGGAACCAAACTCGATCATGTGTTCGAATAGGTTATTCGATTTGGTTTTTGATTAATACATCAGAATATTTGGTGGACCATTCGATGTTTACACGGTTCTTGGTCTGAGATTGAGAAATTTTACTAGGAACTTGTTGACGACGTTCTAGACTCCTTATGACTGAAATGTGGTAAAACTGAAAGAATTTTGTCTACACTTCAAACTGATACAACTCA
>BPTQ01000009.1:303068419-303120781 GCA_019973895.1 Chrysanthemum seticuspe | reverse complement strand
TTTCTCTTCGATTTTTATAATTTTTAGAATTTTAATTAGATTTAAATAGTTAAAAATTAGATTTTAATTTTTATAAAATCAAGAAAAATCCAAAAAAATAGTTTTAATTCTAAATTAGTTTTCTAATTGCATTTCTAGAGTAAAAGTCATTTTAGGCATTTTTAGGTTATAATTTAGACATAGTTGCATTTTTATTTACGTTTTATTAATTACGTTTTAGATATAATCGCACTTAGGATTTCCCGTAGACTAGATTCCCTTAATTACTTTCCCATTCCCGTAGTTAATATAATCAAAATCATTAATACAAAACATCGAGCATTAAATTCCAAACCAAGAACGACGTTGGCAATTCACGCCTCGTTGGGAAAACGATTCGGGTTGACTAATCCGTACTCACGATCACACACGGGATTTGATTTATTATTCTTTTTCCTAAGAGAATTTGAATCTATCTTCGTGATTATTTTTGATATCGATATTAAGGTTTTATCCACACACATAACCCTTAAGCCTTCATTATCAAAGAATCAGTGTCCGAGCCGTTTTAAGTTTCTTACGGCTAGTCATTCACAAGTGGCTAGTTTGTGTGAGCAAGGCTTGACGTTGCTTCGAAACTGTAATCAAATTTTGGCGCCGCTGCCGGGGAGGTTGTGTCACGACAATATCTTTTGAGGTTTGACGATTAGTGACTCGAGATCCTTCATTCGTGAAGTTACTATTTTTCTATAAAATATAAAAAAGTAAAAAATATTTTCCTTTTTCTTTTTTATATATATATCAGATTAAAAATACAAAAAGATTTTCTCTTGTGTTTTTGCTAATAAATAGAAGACACCAATTATATAACATTCTCAACGGAGGTGTTATCATTATAAGTTCCCGAACTAAAGATCAAAAACTTGCCTTTGTGTCGCTTGTGAATTGATTTACTTCTATCGGATAAACAAACTGTGTGGTGGGTATAAGGACGGCCTGACATTAAATTGCGGCTGTAAAGAAGCGGGTTTTTAATAAGCTTCGCGCTGACCTACAAAGCTTCTCCGCTCGCTTGTGCGTTTGTCTTGTAGAGGTGATTTATTCACTTGGGATTATTGGTTAAGTTCACTGTGTTTTCGAATATCGGTTTCTTTTAATTGCCTTGGTTTTTAAGTGCATGCGCACTCGCTCTCAATCACGACGTAGACGTAATCAGAGAATAGACGTACCCGAGTTACGTACTATCGTTGAAGAACCCGTCATGGCAGACACTCGAACGATGAACGAGTTACTTCAAGCTCCCGTAGACGGCTACGGTGATGCTATCGTACTTCCACCAATTAACACCGAAAATTTTGAACTAAAAACAAATCTAATACAATTGGTGCCTAATAAACCTTTTTGTGGTTTAGACCGTGAGGAGCCCCACGCACATCTCCGTTGGTTTAATCAAGTTGCTTCTACGATTAACTTTCGGGGCGTTTCTCATGAGTCGATTAAGTTGAGATTGTTTCCATTTTCCCTTAAGGGGGCAGCCCGGACTTGGCTCGAAAAAGAACCCCCTCAGTCGATTACAACATGGGAAGATCTTTCGAAGAAATTTATGAACCAATTCTTTCCTTCGTAAAAAATTACAATGTTACGAAATCAAATCATAAATTTTCAACAAAAATTTGACGAGAGTTTTGGAGAAGCATGGGATAGATTCAAGGAACTTTTACGAAAATGCCCAAATCACGGTTTTACCGATCTTCATCAGATTGATACGTTCTATAATGCTCTTACTCCATCCGATCAAGATTCGCTTAACGCGGCCGCCGGTGGTAATATCTTGAGTCGTATGCCTACCGATATTAGAATGATTATCGAGAATAAGTCAAAAGTTTCTTTGTCTAGGAACCGTCCGGTTGTTTCTAAGATTGCTACTAATGATAACTACGGTTTGAAGAGTGAGTTAAGTGGACTGACTGATGCCATTAATTCTATGATGAGAGAGTTTAAGATTCATAAATCTGAACCAGTCAAAGCCGTTATTGAAACATGTGTTATTTGCGGTGGTCCTCATCCGTATTATAATTGTCAAGCCACCGATGGCGATCTCTGAAATGCTTCCGTAGCCTCTGCTAATCCGGTTCAAAATCAGAACCAAGGATACCGTGCCAACCAAATGGGACCACCCGGTTTTGCAACCGTTCCTCAACAAAACCAAAACCGTTATCAAAACCAATCTTACAATCAAAACCGAGGAGCCAATCTCAATCATGGTAATCAAAACTACCAAGCTCCTCCACCTCAAGTTTATCAACCACCTTCTCAACAACAATATCAATCACCTCGTCAAGCTATTCCAAATAACGAGATTCTGTCTTACATGAAGAATTCCGACAATACCATTAAGAGCTTGCAGAATCAAATCACCAGTATAAGGAATGATTTCAAAAGAGACATGGAAGTTACGAATAACAAGAATATGAGAGAAATGAGGGATATGATGGCTAGTTTCTTTCAAGCTAATCAAGCTTCTACTTCTTATTCTCAACCCTCGGGTTCTCTTCCAAGTGATACTATTCCTAACCCGAGAAGTGACATGAAAGCTATCACTACCCGAAGTGGTGTTGCTTACGATGGACCCACGGTTCCTACCACTATTTCTTCTTCTCCGTCTTGTGTGGTAGACCGTGAGACCGGGGTGACAAAGGACCCAGTGCTTCCTACTAATAAGGGGAGTACTGAGAATGTCCAACCCACGGTTGTCCCGACTTCTGAGCCCAAGGATGCTCCGGATAGTGCTAAAAAGACTAATTCAAAAACAACACTCCCGTACCTGTCAAGGATGAATGATCAAAAGCAACGTGAACAAGCAAATCTTCAAATGGAAAAATTCTTTCAGATATTTCAAGATCTTCACTTCGAAATTAGCTTCGCGGATGCTCTTCTTCTCATGCCTAAGTTTGTTTCGACACTAAAAGGAATGTTAAGTAACAAAGAGAAAATTGTTGATTTGGCAAAAACGTCTTTGAATGAGAATTGTTCGGCGGTTATTCTCAAGAAACTTCCCGAAAAGTTAGGTGACCCCGGCAAGTTCCTCATTCCGTGTGATTTTCAAGGAATTATTCAGTGCTCCGCCTTGGCCGATCTTGGCGCGAGTATCAATTTGATGCCGAAATCAATTTATGATAAGCTTTCATTGCCCCCACTTACCCCGACATGTATGACCCTCGAGCTAGCCGACCGAACTACGACTACACCAATCGGTATAGCCGAGGATGTTTTTGTTAAAGTGGGGAAGTTCGATTTCCCTGCGGATTTTGTTGTTGTTGATTTCGATGCCGACCCTCGTGTGCCCCTTATTCTCGGAAGATGTTTCTTAAGGACGGGACATGCGTTGATTGATGTGTATGGAGGAGAAATTACTTTAAGAGTTGGAAAAGAAGCCGTCACGTTTAACGTTAACAATACTTCTAAATCTTTTACCAAACAATATGATGTGGCCAAAATTAGTAACACCGAGGTGACAAAGGACCCGGGAATTCCTACTAATAACGGAAGTACCAAAAACGTCCAACCTCCGGTAGTTCAAAAAGTTGGGCTTAAGACATCAAGATTTGACTCAAGTCTTTCACGTTTCACGGTTAAGAGTTTGTCTACGATACGTGCTGAGCAAAAGAAGAAACTAGAAAAGGAGACTACAACGGTTGTGGTGGAAAATGCTAGCTCTAAGAGCACACCACTTGTCCCACATCCGCTTTCTGTGTATCGAATTGATCTTGTTCCTAAAAACACCGAGTTTTCTTTAAGTGGCAATCCCACTCCTTCTTCTGAAAATATGGAATTTTCTTCTGAACAAATCATTTCTGATTCTTTCCCTTCCCATACTCAATATGAGGAAGATGATTCTATAATAAAAGAAATTGAGGATTATTTGAAAAGTGATTCAGTTTCACCGGAAATTGATAACGCTGATATCGACATCGAAGGAGATATTCGTTTGATTGAACAAATGCTTTACGGAGATTCTGAAAAAGTTATTCAAGAAGTCAAGCCGTCTTTTAATCCTTCGGAGCCCGAGCTCAAGGATTCTTCCATTGATTTACTTCTCGAGGAGTTCGCCGATGAACTCGCTCGCATGGATCCTCTTCCACCAGGAAGTGAGGATGACATCTTTGATTTTAGAGCCGACTTACGCGAAATTGAATATTTGTTATATCAAGATCCGTCGATTTACTTTGAGAAGTTCACCGATGAACTTGCTTCCACCGACTCGATTCTTTCTAAGAATGAAGAGAACGATTATGATGATCCGTTTTTCCCAAAGAAAGATAAGGAAGTTAAGATTTCGACTGATGAGCTTGTTGATTCAGAGATTCCACACTGTTTTTTATCCGAGAGTGATTCCTCTCCTCGTGAGGATTTTCACGTAGATGATACGTTGATTTCGTTCCTTTCCGAGCACAAGATTTTTAATCCGGGGATACTCATCGAAGAGTACATTCTTATCACCAAAGTTATTCGGAAAAAGGATCCTATCTTGGATGCCTTCATTGTTGAACCTTTGAAATACACCTCTCTGTACCATGTACTCCCTTCTCCTTTGGAGTATTCTCATCTTGATCCGTCATCTTTTCGTCCACCCGCAAAACCGCCGGATGATGGATCGCTCTTTCTTGAAAAATCTTTTGTGAGTTCGGGAGGATTTTACCTTTATGTGCTTGAGCCCGACATTTTCTTTCCCACCCAACCCACCCAGTCTCATTCCTTCGGGAGTGAGGACACCGTTTTTGACCCTGGTATCTATACCACTTTCTTCCCCAAGGACAAATGAATTCGGGGACGAGTCAGGCTAGCGACTCGGTAATCAAAAACAGTAGCGCTTCGTGGGAGGCACCCCATGCTTATCTCTATTTTCTTTCTATTTTCTAATAAATGACGCGAAGGGGTCTGCCTCTTCGATTTCTCGTGTTTGGTTGTTTGTGATGTTGTGTTTAGGATGTTCCCGATATGAAGACTCTCGTGCTCGAAGTTTGTCATTTTCTCCACTCGAGTTTCATGATCAATGCTGATGGAAATCCGATATCCTAATCTTATCGACTAACGTTTATCTTCTAGCATACTTAATAAACGGCTTTTAGATTTTCGTGATACCCTTGCTTTAAACATTGAGGACAATGTTTCGTTCTAGTCTGGGGTAGGGTAATCTTCGATTTGATTTGACCGCACTTGCTTATTTTTGTTGTGTTTCTCTCGTAACCCAGTTTTTCCTTAGAAATTGAAAAATTGTGCAAAAATGAGAAAATTTAAAATTTTTCGTAAGCTTTTGTTAGTTTTATGATCGAAAAGTTCTTGCTAGTCTCTTAGAAGTTACTTTAAATATGCGTTTTTCTTGACATAGTCTTTGCTAATTGCTTAGATAAGAGGCTATAAAATGCGATTCTAGCTCACAAAGCCAAGAATTTGCAAGTCTCCCTAAGTGATTTTAAATATGCGAAGCTTAAACAAGAATTTGCTAGTTTCTAATAAGTGACTTTAAAAATGCGAGACTTGAGATTATTTGACGAAGCATTTGCTAAGTTAATATATGTTTTGACACCTTGATTGACTTTCCGCTGGTGAGAGTAGGAATAGAATTCTGACATGACCGGGCGTGTTGAGCCCTAGCTTGTTCCCTTAACCATAGGTAATCTAAAAAAAAAAAAAAAAAAAAAAAATTATCGGCTAAGCATCTGCGGATCTCATTATTTGGGATTTTAAATTTGCAGAGATCGAGAAATGATAGAGTTACATATGAGTTTAGATGCTAAGCGTGGAGTAGTTGGTTCTCTTTAGAGCCCATCGAAGGTACTTATGGCTTTTTGTTCCCACAAAATTGTTTCACCCCATATCTGTCTAAATAATTAGAGATGTCGAGTCTTTGGCGATAGTTAGTTCTTTATCTTCTTAAAAGAATCTTTGTTTTAAAAATTGGGTACACATCAAGGATCCGCAATAAATGAGTAATCAGTGATAAGTGATAACGTAATAAGTAAAGTTGTGAGCTGCGGTGTCGAGATCGGACCCTTGGATCTTTAGCCGGGATTGAGTGAGGTCTTAGCCTAGCCAGCCGAGATCCTCATTTCATGAAGCCTATAGTCTTGGAATTACCCCGTGAAGCTCCGTGGTTCACAGCTCATATAAGTAAAAGTTAAAAAAAAAAAAAAAAAAAAAGAGAAAAAAAAAATGTTGAAAAGTGATGAAAATGAAAAATTGAAAAAGTCAAAAGTTAATAAAATTCCTTGATGTGGACCTCATTTTTACGACAATGGTTCTTGAGAGAAGACGGATAACTAATTATCGACTTAGCTTTATATCTTTATCGGAATAAAAGTTATCGAAACGAGAATTTGAAGAAATTCATTTCTCACAAAAATAAAATAATCTAGAGGAAATAGGAAAATGGGAACAAAAGGTAAGTACACAAGTAACTTCCATGGGTAGTGTTAGCATCTAGAATCATATGTAACAATGATTTCGGTTTTACGCTTAGTTTGGGGATTTGTGAAAAATCAGGGACGATGTATTCTATCCGTATGGTCACTTCATGCTGTGTTGTGTTTTCTACTCCATGATCCTAATGTGTCGTTTGAAAAATGTTGGAGTTATTGATCGACATGAAAGTTCAACAAACCGTCATTCATAATCGGAATGTGCTTAATCGTAATATCTACTTGTGAATCAAAAGGTAAACGGGGCGTTTTTAGAATTAAGGCTTTCTTAATCTCTTTTGAGGAATCTTTGCTTCTTCTCTTATTATTGGTTTGTCTTAACTGTTTTAAGTTTCTTACGGTTAGTCATTCACAAGTGGCTAGCTTGTGTGAGATAACTTGATGGTTTGGACATACCGATTTAAGTGTCTTCATAGGTTTAGTAGAAAGAGATTGAAATCCTTGGTTTTAGAAGCGTGAGTTGATTGCATTGCGTGAGGACACGACAATGGTCTCGTCTGGGGTATTTTGATATGTGCTTAAACACATATCTTTTCATTATCAAATCTGACCCAAAACAACCAAGGAAAATCCGTTTATTATTAATATTTGTGGTTTTCTTGAGTTTGTGCTTGTGCAGGTACGGATATGCAAAAACACACAAAAAGGAACCAAATCAGACGGAAATCCGAGCACGAGAGATCAAGAGAGTTTTAGCTGAGCCGGAAGGTCAAGATTGTGTATTTTGGAAGATTTTATTCTCAGAAGATGATTTTTGAAGTTTCAGTAAAGTTTGAAGAAAAGTCATGATTAGTCCCTGCACTTTGAGCTCTTGACAGAATTGATCCCTCGAAGTTTCAGATTTTACAAAATTCACCCTTGGAATATTTGAGATTAACAAGTTTGATCCTTGATAAAGACTTTCAGAAAGTACAGAATTGGTCCTTGGAGTTTCAGTTTTTAACACCTTTGGTCCTTGGTACTTTAATGGTAATAATCTTAAATCCAAGATACTAAATACTCGGCCCAATTCACATACACGGATCCAAGCCCAATATCAAAAAAACCAAACTACTAGCACCCGGTTTAATATACCAACCCGTCTACAATCCGGACCCAGGTCAAATCATACCCAACCCGGTCAAAATAGGTTTGAATTATATTAAATAAACCCATAAACAAACCCGCGCTCAATTTTCACCCAATTCTGGGAATAACATAAACCCTAAACTGCCCTCTCATCAATTAACTAAAATCAGTGTAATTAAAGGGCAAAACCGTACTTTACCTGACATCTTATGACACACCTGACACATGGGGGTGTCCAGGTCATCAATCCGTGTGATATGCTCTCTTCTCATTGGACGATTTGGCACATGCACATGATCCAAGGGTTGTGATCAAGAGGAAGTGCGTGGGATATGATCCAAGGGCTGTAATTAACTCAGAAGAAGCACAAATGAATCCTTCTAGAGCCTTCCAAGACCTCTTCGATTGCTATAAATACCCCATTTGTATCACAAGCATTGTATTGTATTTTCTGAGTAGTTTTTAGTGTAATTAAGCTTGTTTTAATTCAGTATTTTGTATCTCTTTAAGTTTCTTTGTAACTTGTTTTCATTAATAAAATTCAGTTGTTGATTTCATTCCTAAATCTCAAATTTATTTCTGTTTTTTTTAGTTACTTATTAGCTTATTAAGTGTTTAAATCCTATTTGCATCTTAATCAAATTGTACTTTAGCTTATAAATTCAGTTTATCAAAAATAACAAAAATATTAAAAAAATCTCTTAAAAATAAAAAAACATGTTAAATCTTAGTTTTCATTGATTTCATTTAACAAATCTGTTTTCACTAGCTCTTATAAGCTCCTCAATAGCTTATTGAATGATTGTTAAATCTCATACTCAGAATTTACTCTCAAAACAAATTCAGTCAAACTGCAGTTGCTATATAATTTGGATCTGTGTTACTGTATTGATCATGGAAGTGGGTTGAAATCAGATGGAATTGGGTTAAGATTGGATCTGGTTTGGGTTTAAAATAATAGGATAGTGGTTACTCTTGTTTGGCAAGCCATAGAGGCTAAGAACGCAAGTAAGTCCTAGGAATCCTATTCTGTCATAATTCACTTATTTAGCTTGTTGATTGTTTGATTATACTGGTAGTAGAGATTACTTTATTTAGCTGTATGTAGTCATTTTAGCTTAAGGTTTAGTGATAAAATTGATTGCTCAAGTAAAATAGTGGTTTAACTTGCAATAACTGTCATATACTAGTGTTTGGATTAGATCAGTTTGTTAAGCTAATGATTGATTCAGTAGGTTAGTTGTATTGATATAAGCTCACTTAGGTCTAGTGAATACAATTCTGTCTTGTTTATGCACTCTAAAATCACAAAAGTCAAATTTGCTTTGCATCTGATCCCATGAACTTTACTGTTAGAATCAGTTGATGAGAATTTACACATAGGTGTTAGATTTGATAAACCAGCTTGCAGTGCTTTCATTTCATCAGAATAACATCAAATTCAGTTAACTCAATTGGATCAAAACTCAACATAGTCAAACTTCACATCTGTTTTAAGAAAGTCAAAATGGTGTAAAGTCAGTATTCCTCAGATCTTGCAGCAGTTGTTCAAGGTTCATTTTAAAGAGTTAGAGTCTGGTTCTTGGCACATTTGTAGCTTACCAGGTGGTTTATAAGACTGCATAATTAGTTTTTGGTTTAGCTTATTGGATAAGCTTGTGTACTAGCTCAAACCAAGGGGGTGTTTCACTGTTTTGCTTAGAATTATCAGTTAGCTTAGATCTTTGATCTGAGCTTAGAGCTTGTTAGGATTAGTTGTTATTAGCTGCATTTAGCTTATTTTAGTAGAGATTAGCCTTAGTCACTGTTTGGTAGCTTATATAGCTTGTTTGCTTATTTTCCTAGCTTATTTGATAATCAGTTGCACTACAACTTGCATTTCTTACACATAAGCTACTTGTTTCTTATTTTTCATAGGTTTAGATATTCAGTTTAGAATTTTCCTAAGAATTTCATAATTTTTGGTCAACTTTTACTATTTTTCTTAATTAAAAGTAGTTTTTAATCAATTTTTAATAGCTTTAATTGCAAATAATTGAGAAAAAGTTCCAAAAAAATAATTTTTCAATTTTATCAGTTTAAGAAAAATATAAAAAGCATAAAAAAGATTTTTCCATATTTTTCCCCTTTTATTTTGTATTTTTCACAATTTAAATTAGATTAAAATAGTTTAAAAATTGTAGAAAATAGAAAATTAATCTGAAAAATAAAAAAATAGTTTTAAAAAATCTTTTGAGTTATTTGTGATTTTTAGAAAATATTTTCATATTTTTCTCTTTGATTTTTATAATTTTTAGAATTTTAATTAGATTTAAATAGTTAAAAATTAGATTTTAATTTTTATAAAATCAAGAAAAATCCAAAAAAATAGTTTTAATTCTAAATTAGTTTTCTAATTGCATTTCTAGAGTAAAAGTCATTTTAGGCATTTTTAGGTTATAATTTAGACATAGTTGCATTTTTATTTACGTTTTATTAATTACGTTTTAGATATAATCGCACTTAGGATTTCCCGTAGACTAGATTCCCTTAATTACTTTCCCATTCCCGTAGTTAATATAATCAAAATCATTAATACAAAACATCGAGCATTAAATTCCAAACCAAGAACGACGTTGGCAATTCACGCCTCGTTGGGAAAACGATTCGGGTTGACTAATCCGTACTCACGATCACACACGGGATTTGATTTATTATTCTTTTTCCTAAGAGAATTTGAATCTATCTTCGTGATTATTTTTGATATCGATATTAAGGTTTTATCCACACACATAACCCTTAAGCCTTCATTATCAAAGAATCAGTGTCCGAGCCGTTTTAAGTTTCTTACGGCTAGTCATTCACAAGTGGCTAGTTTGTGTGAGCAAAGCTTGACGTTGCTTCGACACTGTAATCATTCCTCTTAAAAGGGCTTGTTTCATTCTCACGGGGAACCGACATAATCTATCGACTTTCTCTTAGAGATGGTTGATATTGAAGTAGGAGACCCTCTCCCTAGTCTCCGATACAGGATCCAAATACGCACAAATTAAGTCTAGAGCCACGAGATCATCAATAAATCTCCTTAGGACACTTTCAATGAAGACTCTCTGTTTCACACAATGTGGAAAGAGATATTATATCTCGAGTCCTATGCATTATCCTTGTGGTATTGCCAGAACATCTGAGTGATATGAATACATATTCACAATGAAGATGGAAAGCCTTCTGGAGCCAACATCAAACAAGCTCCTGATACATGGCATGTGAGATCTATTCTATAGATCAACCATGTGACAACTGAACAGAAACAATGGGGCGATTCAATCTTTTGAATCAATCCTGGTTCAGGTTATGGATTGACGGATACCTTTGAAAAACCAGTCGTTGTGATTAACAGTTCTTTTCCATAGCACATCGACTGTGTATTAATGTTTCAAAATTAAAGGGTATTTATGATTGATAATTGATTTTCCATAAAACCTTTGTGGTATTGCAAAACACTTTCTATAAAGCATTACACGATTGTTTTTCAAATCATTTTTCATCAATCAGTGAATCTCAATTCGCTGGTTCACTCACTCCGTGTTGTCTTCTTTGAGATGTTCCGGTATGAGAACAACTAGAACAGCTGCGAAACCCTGTCAAGGAGATTCTTCGGAATTATTCCTGATCACAGGCAGTACTTGTACTGATCAACGGGGAACCGTGGGCCGTGTACCTCAATTCAACAAAAGTGATCAAAGACACTTTTGTGCGCTTTATTGCTAACTGTTTTATGCAGGAACACCCGACGTTTGCAGCTGATCAGAATGAAGCGGTTAATCCATAGCCGCATGCTCACACATTACATTCATCTCTAAAGAAATCTTGATAAGTGCATCAATGACTCTGATGTTTTCACTCCATGCTTCTGCTACGGTGCTGCAAATATCATGAATCAGCTAAAGCTTCCGCTACTCTGATAAGAAGTTATCATGATCCAGAATGTGAACATGTCGGTCCAAAAGTCACAACATCACATACTATCAACACCACAAAGGATGAGTCAGAGATTTATGGTTGCTGATAATCTCAAAGCTGGTTCAAATACTCTTTCATCACGTGGATCAGTTTAAGACCTCCACTCGATTTTTCAAAACATGCAGAACATGATGAATCAAAGACTACGAGCTAGAGAACAAAAGTGCTTAATCAAAGAAACCAAGAACATCGAAACGTTATATCAGTTTGTAATCATTGTAAGTTGAGGTGACCTCCCTTAGGGGGAGATTGTTGGGATTTTGTAAATCCAGTACTTAAAGTGTCGGTCACCTCAAGTATGTATACTCGTTAGAAAGCTCGTAGTCGTAGCTATTCAGTGTTAGTATTTAGATTACTTTGTAACATCGTGGAGGACGGATGGGTCTTTACCCGCTGTATGCCTGATCCACAGCCTAAAGTAGGCGTCTAAGCTTGTACCCTATAAATACCCTTTGCCCTCCAAGGCAAAGGGTTGGAGCTTCATAATATATTTTTCTTTGTCTCTCTAGGGTTCCCATCTTCTCTCTCTTTCTCTCCCTAAACCATTTAACCTAAAGTAGCCGCACCTATTGTATATCAAACCAAGATCCTACATGAAGACTGATATCCTGTTGGTACAGATATATGTAGATGACATTATTTTTAGTTCAACCAAGCAGGATCTATGCAGAGAGTTTGAGAAATTGATGCATGACAGGTTTCAGATGAGTTCTATGGGAGAACTCACCTTCTTTCTTGGGCTACAGGTCAAGCAGAAGACATATGGCATATTTATTAGTCAAGATAAGTATGTCAAGGAGATTTTGGTGAAGTTTGGCTATGAAAATGCAAAGATTGCAAGTACTCCTATGGAGCATAATAAGCAACTACTTCCAGATGCTGATGGTGAAGAAGTAGATCAGCATCTCTACAGGTCCATGATTGGATCATTGATGTATTTGACTGCCTCCAGACCAGATATTATGTCTGCAGTGTGTGCATGTGCAAGATTTCAAGTCTCTCAAAAGCTTTCTCACTTGCACACAGTTAAAAGAATCTTTAGATATCTGAAAGGCCATGCTCAACTTGGCCTTTGGTATCCTAAGGAATCTGCCTTTGATTTGGTAGCTTACTTTGACAGTGATTATGCTGGGGCAAGTCTGGATACGAAGTCAACCACAAGAGGATGTCAGTTTCTTGGTGATAGGTTGATTTCATGGCAGTGCAAGAAGCTGAGCATTGTGGCAAACTCTATAACTGAGGCTGAGTATGTAGCTGCTACAAGTTGCTATGGTCAAGTTCTCTGGATTCAGAATCAGATGCTTGATTATGGATATAATTTAATGGGCACTGTCATTTCTATTGATAAAAACAGTACTATATGCATTATCAAAAATCCAGTTTTTCATTCTAAACTAAGCATATAGAGATAAGACATCAATTTATAAGAGACTATAATGAAAAGAAACTTATTCAGGTTGATAGGATTGATATTGAGTTTAATGTTGCAAATCTTTTAACCAAAGCTTTTGATTTGGGAAGGTTTCAGTACTTGGTCATAAGTATTGGGATGCTTCATCCATAATATGTCTTATCTCTCTCTATTTTGTATGGTTTTGTAAACTGGTGGTTAGTACTGATTGTTATCATGTTAATACTGATTGTGTTAAGTTAATACGGATTGGCAAGAAAATGTCTTAGATTGTGTTTTCTTGGTTTTGGACTAACTTTTCAGGTATAACACAAGCAGTATGGATATGGTTTGGTGACTAGGTGTTACAGAACATGTGGTTCTCTTTCTTATGCTCATTCTGAAGCCACCACATGATGGAACTTGTTGTAACAATGGAATGTGTGATGCCAAAGCATTATGTGGCATCTTGTGCTTAAAATAAACATGAATTGATGGTTTTAGTTCGTCAGATCATTCTGCACTAACCCACTCTTTGCCATTCTATCTGTTTACAGATAGTGTGACTAGCCTAAGGGCATCTGGCTTAGAGAACAGTGAGCAACCGTGAATCCAACACTTGTGTTGGAGGCAACACCTACCACGGGCTGGAAACCCTGTCAGGAAGGCCCTTTTAATGAGATTATCCATCACAAGCAGTGCTATGCACTGAAAACATTGGTTTTCACCAAACCAGAGCCCATGTGAGGCCGAACTTGATTAAGTGTCTGTCACCACACTTAATCCCTTCAAAATTGGGGTTTCAGTATTATAATTTCCAAAATATAAGATAATATTGATAGGTAAAAGTTAATACTGATGGTTATAAGTTAGTACTGATAAGCATAGTTAGTACTGATGAACTAGCCGTTAGTACTTATTCCAAAAGTCTGTTATGCAATGATTACTTTTGTAAGTAGAGTTGTTACCGTCTTTTTCCTTACAAAAGAGTTTCCTAATTGGTTTCTCTTCAGTTATTACAATAAATATTTATAAGGCGGTTCAACCAAAATTCTCTAAATCTCTATAAATTGCATAACTTTCCAATTGCTTTCACCAGAATTCAATAAAGGCTTTTGTGACTTAATCCCACTTTAATAACCCTTACTCTAATCATTCATGGCTCCTCTTGATTTTGTCGACAAGCATAACATGGTGGCATGCTTGGAATTGCCAGAAGGTCATGATGAATTTCTGAGATAGTAGCCTTTCTAAACCGAAGCAGCATCAGGTTTGCTTTACTTTTAAACCCTACTATCTTATTTACCCCTATCAGAAAGTTTTGGCAAACTGCAATTGCCTCAACAACTGAGGAAGGGGTACAACAGTTAATTGGTACAGTGGATGGCACTCAAATTGTTATTACTAAAGCATCTCTAAGAGAACATCTTCATCTTAGAGATGCTAAAGGTATTACCACTTTGCCAAGCACTGAAATTTTTGAACAACTCTCATTGATGGGGTATAGACATGATGACACTTTCAATTTTCACAAAAGTCAGTTTTCCCCATAATGGAGGTTTCTAATCCATACCCTCTTACACTTCTTGAGTCACAAAAGGACTGGCTGGGATGCTTTCCCCACAAATATAGCCACAACCTTGATCTGCCTTGCAACAGACAGGGTGTTCAATTTTTCAAACTATACTTTTGAGGGTGTGCTTAAAAATGCAATAAGCAAAACCAAGTTTCTGATGTATCCCAGGTTTATACAAGTATTTTTGGATCTTCAGAAACAAAACCTACAGCCTCACAAAAATGTTTACCTTCAAAACTACTCACAGCCAGAGTGTTTTCAAATATGTCAAGGGATGTGGTGGGCTATAATGGGGTGGTAGTGCCTTTATTTGCTAACATGCTCATTGCAGAGGGTGAAGGATCATCAAGCACAGGTGGCTCCCAACACACACCCATAGATCTTGAACAATCTCCCAATCAACCACTCTCATCAACAGGTATGCAATCTAGACAGGGGAGTGGGAATGCTCAGACCTATTCTCCTCCCCTCCTTAAAGCAAATGAGCCTATATTAGGTGATGGAGGAGATAGAGTGGCGAGGGCTGCCACTACTCAACCAGGCTTAGAAGTTGGTGAGGATAGTGGTAACATCATTAAGACCCAATCCATGCCAACACCTAGTGAGCACTCCTCACAGGGTGGACCCAGGCACATGCTAAAAAGGGGGGGGGGTGCATCTGCTCATGCTAGGCCTGGGAGTGCATCTCAAATGCCCAATGACCCACCTCTCTCAGCAGGTAACACAGCTGGAAGTGGTGAGGGTAGTTTGACACTTAATGAAACGACGGATTTGTATAGGTTTCTATGCAGAAAAGTTAACACACTGGAGATTGCTCTGGATGAACACAAGAAAGCTGCTGCCAAAGTTCATACCAAAATGATGTTGAAGATGAAAAGGCTTGCACATCAAGTCCAACTTCTATCCTAGCCAACTGCAGCAGCATCTCCAATTACCACATCAATCAAAAGGAAGGCCAAGTTCACAGTTTCTAGCACCTCAACAGATGATTCTTCCAAACAGGGGAGGATTTCTAACATTTAAAGTAGAAGATAATTTGGTCAGTGGCAAGGTGGTCAAACTTTTTAGAGCCCTTTTCTTGATGAAGAAGAAGAAGTACAGATCACCAAACATGCAGAAGTGCTTAGTACTCCTACATGCACTATCAGTACTATCCCAGTTAGTACTTATAGTGTTGTAGTTAGTAATGATAGCACTATGGTTAGTACTCCTGGTGCTCTACAATCAGTACTAAGCCCAATCTTTCAAGTAGCTGCTAAACTACAACAAGCCACAACAACAGAGGCCACCATCATCACTACCACTCTACATGAAGACAGTGATGAAGAAGATAGAGAGAAACATTCAGTCTTGGGACTTCAGAGCTTGAAGAAATCAGTCCCTATCTCTCCAACTTACAAGAAGCCTCCTATTCTATATCTAAGAAAGAAAACCAAATCAGCAGCAACCAAGCCCAAAGAAAAATGAGCCACTATCAAAGAAGGAAGTGCTCCACCATCACCAACTTCCTCAGTTCCAAAAATAGATCCTAAAGACAAGGGCAAAGGGATTATGGAAGAAGAACCAAAGAAGAAGAAGTTGTCCAGGGCTGAGATTGAAAGGTTAAATGAGGAAGCATCAAGGAAAATTGCAGCTGAATGGGATGAGCAAGAGTTGCAAAAGGAGGCTGATGAGAAAGAAAAGAAAAAGATGGCTAAATTAGATGAAGACTGGAAAACATGGGATGATATGAGAGCCAAGGTAGAAGCAACCCAGGAGGTACAAAAGAAGCTGTAACATGATAAGAGTACAAGTGTTAATAAAGTAGCTCAACTATTCAGTGAGATCTTGGCCAGAAGACAGAGTCAGTTCAGACATCAAAGGGAAATTGAAAAGGCGTCAAGACCTCCAAATAAAAGTCAACAAAAGATGTATCTATGCAAATACATCAAATATCAAGGTGAGGACAGGAGAAACTTTAAGCAGCTAAATCAACTGGCTTGGGAAACTCTTCAAAGGCTTGCTGATACTGTTCAAAGAAGAATGTTAAACTTCAGGCCTATGCAAGCTGATGATACAGTTGCAAGATCACAACCAATTGGAAGATACAAAAGACCATTAGAAGAAGGAGCTTCTTCAACTGCACTCAAAAGACTGAAAGCATCTGAAGATGAAGGTGGACTAACTGAAGAAGATCTCAACCAGATGATGCTGATTGAAGCCCCAGAAGATGCACTGTATTCAGAGCCCATCAATACCAGATAACCCATTATCAACTAGGATATCTATACTGAAGATGGAAAGAGGCATTGGAGGATAAACAGAGGAGGTAGTAGAACCAGTGCTATTTATATCTAGTGGACCTGTTTGCATCTATTGACAGGGAGGATCTACTCAAGCTATGGGAGTTAGTAAAAGAAAGGTTCAAGAACAGAGATCCAGACAATGATAAAGATCTGGAGTTACTTTATGAGCTTCAAAGTATATTTGAACCTGATCTAGCTAGAGAACAATGGAAGTATCAACCTGGAGAGGTAGAACTGACTTGGACATTGATTGATTCATGTGGACTGCACTTGGTCACAACATGCAATCGAACAGATATTTACATGCTGGTTGAAAGAACCTATCCACTTGCATTAGGGACTCTTCTTGAAATGCTGGCAGCTGGGCTAAGGATGGGTAATGCAGTAGACATGGCTAAGGAATTGCTGGTAAAGATATTTGACCAAGCTGGAAGACCTAGCAGGAAGTGAGTTTGGAAGAATCCTCAAAGACTGAAGAAAACTTGTGATTCTGAAACCCAATCACAAGTTTAGGGGAGGATTGTTGGGAAATTCGTTTTTAGGAGTTAATACTTATAGTAGTAAAGTTAGTAATGATAGCATTGTTTGATAAGTATTAACTAGTTAGTACTGATAGTGAAAATGTTAGTACTGATAATATTAAGTTTGTACTGTTTTATGTAAGGAATGTTGTGTATGGTTTGTAACAACATATCTTCTATTCCAATAGAAGATATGATATACTTAGTGCATAGGTATCTCTATAAAGGATCTCCTAAGTGTATAAAAGGAGGTCCTAGCTAGGTTAAACACACATCTCATATTCTAGCCGTCTTACGAAGAGCTTCAAGGTTGTAAACCTTATTACTAGGAGAGTACTCGTATTATTACTTAATAATATTGAGGTTGTTGGTGTTACATTATGTTTACTTTAATCTTCTAAGTGCATTCAAGTAGATTCTTCATACTTGTGTGCATCTACAACAAAGTTTCTCATTGTTGTTTTGGAACCATCCAAAGCAACTAACACGTTTGCAAGCTAAGTGTTCTAGATCCAAGGTTTGGGACTCATCATAGTCCTTCAGCAGTCTTAAGTTAGTACTAACAGTACTAACTGATTAGTACTGGCAGTTGTAATCTTAAATTGTACTAACTCTTGGCTTGGCAGTACTAAATATGAAGACTTTTAGTTCCTAATAATCCTCTCCTAAACTTGTGATTTACCTCCAAATCATCAAGTTTCTTGAATTAAACCTTGTTCTCTAAGAGGATTCTTCCAAACACTTCACCTTCTTGGTCTTTCAGCCTGCATGGATATCTTCCTAAGAAGTTCTCTTGCCATCTCATTATGTTCATCCACTAAGAGCTTTGCACTGATCATCAATGTGAGTGTTCCCCTTGAAAATGGATACTCTTTTTCCACTAGCATGTAAATATCCATTCCAGCCTTTATAGAGACCTGATGCACTCCACATGAATCATACAATCTCCATGTCAAATCATGAATACCAGAATGAACTTTCCATAATTCATCAGCTGCATCTGGTTCAAACATTCTTTTCAACTCTACCCATAACACTTTTTCTTTGTCATCTGTTGGTCTTGTTGAGTTGAAGTTTTATTTAACCAAACTCCACAGGTTTTCTAAGTCATCCCTGTCAAAAGCTTTCGGCGTATCATCAAAGAACTGATATACCTTTGTACTTTTTCTAACTCTGATGATCTTCCAGTATTTCCTTTTGTATTCAGAATAAATCTCCCAGTTTATAATTGGATACTTGGTTTCTAAGACTTCAACCTTCATTCCTTCTACTAGAACTATCATCATCATCTGTTGTAGCTCTTCTTGCGAAATTTTATCAGCTTCTTTACCGTTTTATTCTGTACCTGATTCTGAGTCTTCACCAGTCTTTTGCCTCTTAGAACTTTCTTGATTACGTTCTTCATCTGCACCCCTTTTTGAAAACCTTGTCAAACATTTCCTTGACCTCATCAAAGATTTACCTCTGAAATACTCCCTCTTGTAACTAGCCATGTTCTTCATGTAAACACACATGGTCTGTCTTTGTTGAGTTATGGTAGGTGGTTTACTCCTCTGTTCTTTAGCCTTTTGTTCTGCAAAGAACTTCTTTCTTTTTGCAATCAGTTCCACTAACATTCATTACTTCTCTTTAATAGATACTTTTTCTCCTTCCTCTGCTTGTAGTCTTTCAGCTAATTCTCTATCAGCATCAATTATTGCTTGAACGTTATCCCAATATACATCCTGTGCAGCATCACTAACTTCTTCTCTCTCAGCTCTTTCTCTTGCAATCTTTTGATCTTCCAGCAATTTTTCTTGTTCTTCCTCATGTAACCTCTGAGCCATTTCCTGATCAAGTGTCACACCCCCAAAATACATGTTTTGCAGCGGAATGGAATTCCCGGGGGATGACTGTCATAACATCACAATTACAGTTATATTGAACGACCTAAAGTGTCGTTTGGAAAATACATCGTTTGATTGAGTAAAATAATCAGAATTTACAAAGTATAGGTCCCAAATGATAGTCAACATGTACGGAAATAAGTTTGATACAAGCCAAACGATGTTTTTAATGTGCATAAATCCCATGTGAGACGCGTCGTCACCATAACTCTATGATAAGTCCACAAGCATGCCATGAAGTGTATGCCTTAGATACCTGACATAAAACATGCTAAAAGTGTCAACACAAAGGTTGAGTGAGTTCATAGAGTTTGTGTTGTCATGAAAAAACTTTAAAGAACGTTCATGCAGCAAAGGCAGTGCAAATCCACTCAGTTCCAAGTTCCGCCCATACAGAACTTGTAACTTGTGTGTTTACAACCCACTGCCAAAATATGTATGGTTTATGTTCCAGGACACATCGTCAAATGAGTTCACATAATAGAACAAAACTTAATGTATCAATAGTCAATTGATATAGCACATAATATAGTATAGTTTCAAATAGTTCCAAGTCCGTTAGCTCATGATTGTACCAAGTCCGTTATTTCGATATTATACCAAGTTCGTTAGCTCAGCATTATCCAAGTCCGTTAGATCGTGATCATACCAAGTCAGTTAGCTCAATGGTCTATGATATAGAAACTCTAAGTATGGCAAGACTGTTACTTCGTATGACTAAACATTCAGTTCAGATAAACATATTATTTGCAAATAATAATGATTGTCATAAAAGTTGTTGAGCATGTATCTCCCCCAAAGAGTTTAATAATAGTATTAAAAGAGTAGGGGCTATGACTCACCTGATGCAATGTTTATGATGACAAGAGTGGATACACTGAAATGAGGTGCAATCTCTAACTGCAACCTATTATGAATGATATGATCTAATATAAGTCATGATTTAATGTTATGCATGAAAACTCATATGATATCCATACCACTTGTGTATTTTAGAAAATAAAGTTTATCGTCGAAAAATAAGTTTATAACGTATTGTCAAGTTATAAATTACTTTACAAGTAGTTACGTTAAAATGATATCCTACGATATTCATTTAGTGATTTATTAAGAAATTATAGTTTTTCGTCGTCAAACAATATAATTTGACAATTCATGAAAGTGACTAAATGGCCTCGAAAAGCTAGTCGTAAAATAGTGAATATCGAGTGTTAGGAAACAAACTCAATGGTTTGGGAAAGCTTGTCACATTATCTAAAAGTCTTAGCATTTAACTTTTGATCATAGAGGTCTTGATCATGGAGAAAAATATAGATGAAGTAGGGTAGTCGGACTAAAAATATTGTTTAAGGTTAGTTTTCGGCAAAGTTTGAGTGACCGTATATTATTCGTTACAACTCCGTTTGACAAACGGTTGAACATTTTGGAAAATAGGCTAGGTAAACTCACTTTTACTAGAAGACATGGTTTTCTCAAAAGTATTCTATCGGTGTGAAATACGGCTCCAAACATGGTCACTTGCGATAACTATTTCGACTAATAGAAAATATATAAGTGTTTATACTTGTATAAAATAGTTACGAGAACTCTTGATGAGTGTGTAAATACTCATCATTTTAGTCAAATCTGAACTGCAAAACGTCTAAAAATGCTCAGAAATGCATCAAAATACTGAAAATATCTCAAAATTGCATTTTATATGTTTCAGATGCAAAATGTTTAAAATCAGATGAAAAATGAGCAAAGTTTGCATAATTGGCAGTTTCAGTCCCCCAAGTTTCTAAAATTGTCAAAAATAGTCCCTGAGTCAAAATTTCAAAAGAAAAGTCACCAAAGGTCCTTTTAAAATCATAAGTTGTCAAATTTAGTCCTTTGGTGAAAAATATAAAAAAGTTTGAGAAAATTACAAGTTTAGTCCTTCAACTTTGAAAATTGGCAAAAATGGCCCCTTGAAAATTGCAAAATGGCAAGTTTGGTCCTTATACTTTTTGAGAGTGTCACTTTTGGTCCCTTGAAACATCTTTGTGAATATGGCAGATTAAGTCCCTCAATTTCAGAAAATTACACAAAGGTCCTTGTCATTTAATCCCTTGTCAAATCCAATTTGGACCCTTGCCACTTAAACATTTGGACCCTTACCCTTTTTGGACCCCCCTTTATTACTAATGCCTGGTCACTCAACCCTTGGGTCAAACAAACACCTCATTGGCGCCTAACCTCATCCTCTCCCACCTGCTTTCTGCTAAACTCTGCAACACTCAAGCAACCCTCCTCCAGCTCATTTTCCACCCACCATGTCCCCCCTCCAAACATAAGAATACAAGAAACAATAATTCTTCACCCTTACCCACACTCAATCTCACTCACATGCTTAAAACCAATTTTCCCGCCAAAAATGGAATGAAGGGCCATGATCACATTTTCTCATCCAAGGGTCAGAAAAATGGTGGGATTAATCAGAGATGAGAGAGAGAAGCATTTGGACTATAAAAAGAAGAAAGAGGAAGCAAGCAAAGGAGTAGAATTTAGTTTTAATATTTCTTAATGTCATTTTTTAGTTAAAAGTTTTAGTTCTAGTTCAAATGATGTAATTTAAGTTTCTTTGTATAACATTCAAGTTAAATCAACATTGTAGGGTGCTTTTGAATATCAATCTCAAGTTCTATTTAAGTTCATATTTTCAAGTCTACTGTTACAATCTTCAGTTTCAAATTCTATGGTCCAAGTTGTTAGTGGCTTATTTGAAGCCTTAATAAGCTTGTCTAAACTCCTTATAAGCTTTTTATAAGCTTACATTTCATTTTCAAGTAAATTTGAATGATGGTCAACGAAAGTCAACTGGGACTCAAATTGGAATGGAAGCTGATGATGGGTGTTGCAGAGGCTTATTTGGGTTAGATTTAGTTAGGTTAGAGTAGGATCTGGGTTCTGGTTTTGGCCTGCATAAGCTCGACACAGTGGTTAGTTATATTTCACTTTTCATTTTCAAGCAAATTTGCAACTTGCATTTGTATGTGTATCTGTGGTTATCACTGGTTTAATCTTGTCTATTTAATGATAATTAGAGTATTTAAGACCATTTTGAGTATCTGCTATATCTATATCAGTAATTAGCTTTGTTAACTTGGTTTATAAATTCATTTAAGTAGTGTTTGGAATTACTGTTTGATCAGTGGTTTAGGGTAGTTTAGTACAAGGTTCTTGTTGTTTCATGCTTGGTATCCTTCTTTGAGCTCATCTCTGTCTCATCTTGTGCCTGTTAGGCTCATAAGTCAAAATTCCCTTTCAATTGATCTAGCAGCTTATCTGTTAGGATTTTTACAAATCAAAAGTTAGTTTTGTGTTTAGAATTCATAAACAAAGGTTGCTTTAGCTTCATTTCATTCATTAACATCTAGTTTAGTCCAAAAATTGGCTTCAAAATTCATTTTAGTCAACTTTCCACTTTTTCATCAAAAGTCAAAATTTGCAAAACCAGTTTTTAGCTCAACTAGAGGGAATTTTAGTGGACTCATTTCTGAGTCAAATTTAATGAAACTTGTAGCTTTTAAAAGTTCAGCTGGTCCCCTTTCTTATTGTCATTTTAGTTGAATTTTATCAAATTTTTAGAAGTCTCAATAAGCCTTGTCAATAAGGGCTTATGTGCCCTGTGCAGGGCACTGTTGACTGCACAGGGCTTGAGCAGGTTTTGCAGACCTTGCACAAGTCTCATTTGAGCTTGTCTAGGTCTGTAATTTGGTTTATAAGCTCTCACCCAGGTCTAGTGTTAGTTACAAGTTTTCGTTTTTGGTTGCCAGCTTATTTGAGTGCCTATTTCTTTGTCCAAAGTAGCCCCCCTAGAATCTGTTTTTGTGCAAAGCTCAAATCTTCAAATCTGATCAAACTTGCATATCAGTGGTTGTAGCTTGTTGATTTTAGTTACAATTGGTCAATTTTAGCTTATGTAAGCTTCTGTTTTGGTTGGGTGCTTGTTTTGTTCCTTTTAGCTTATCCAAGTGCTTATTTATAAGCACTTGGCTCATCAGTTTCATTTTCCTCCACACAACCCCATGTTTTTCCATTTTTCCTAGCTTCCTAATATTATTTTAGACTTTTCCTGAAATTTTCAGATTTTTCCTAGCTTGTTTGCTATTTTTCTTAATTTAAATTAGTTTTTAAGCATTTTTAATTAGCTTTAAATACAAATAATTAAGAAAAGGCTCAAAAAATAAGTTTTCATTTTTCTTAAGTTAAGATAAATATAAAAAGAGAAAAAAAAATATTTTTCTAGATTTTTCTTAGTTAAACTTGTATTTTTAAATAATTTAATTAGTTTTTAATAGTTTAAAATTCATAAAAAATAGAAAAATTATCAGAAAATTACAAAAATAGTTTTGAAAATTCTATTTTGATATTTTAGATTTTTCTAAGTCTTAATTTTATTTTTCTAGTTTTTATTTCCTAATTTCTTGTATTTTAGGTAATTACTTAATAGTTAAAAATAGTTTTTAATTAATAATAATTAATATAATAGTTATAAAAATAATTTTCTTTTTCTAAATATTTTCTTTTATCATTAGGATTGTAAAAATGTCATTTTCATATTTTTAGGACTTTTATTTCTTAGATTTCACTTTTTATTTTGTACGTTTACGTAATTTTTATTTAAACGTAAGTTTTAAGTTTTAAACGTTCATCAATTTTAAATATAGTGATAGCGTTTATTTAATAGTTTTTCTCTTTTTAATTCTCTTTAATTTGCATTTAAGCCGTTGTTATTTGTTGGCTTTTCCTGTAGTTATAATTAATTCACAATCCTCTTTTCCGTTCAAATCTCCCGATCACTATACGTTTGATAATCCATTGCATAGCTCGCTGGGACATAACGACCCGGGGAAACACTATACTCCCCAGATCTTCATTGAGTTCGCTCCTGAGCCGTTTTAAGCTTGTTACGGTCTGCCATTCACAAGTGGCAGGCTTGAGTGATTTAGCTTGACTGTTCGGGAGCGCATCAAATTTTTGGCGCCGCTGCCGGGGAGCTGTGCTGATTATCTTCCGTCTAGCAGATTAGTGATTTGGATATTCACTCTTTGTTTATACCATCTGTATGTGTTTATATTCTCTTTTAAAAAAATCAAAAATCCAAAAAGATTTTCATTCTTTGTTTTTGCAAAATGTTTATCCAAAAATCCAAAAATATCCATCTTTACCCTCTTACCCTTTTGATTCTTCATTTCTTACCATCTGAAAACCTTTGATTCTTTCTATGTCTTATCCTCACCCTCTTGGTTGTCAATGGTGTGGTGGTCCTTATAATGGTGGCAATTGCCCCAGTTGTGGCATGGTGGAGTCAGGAAACGGGTCTGTCTATAACCAGGATCCCTATTCTTACCATAACGCAACTGATTTATTCCATCAGCTACCACACTGTGAGACTCGGCAGTTTTACTGTTGTGAGTACTGTGGTGGTTCACACTCCAGTTCTGATGGTCAATCGGGAAACACGCTTGTCTATGAGCAGGTTCCTGATAACAATTATGACTACAACACATGTGACTCACAGCCACATCAGTTTTACTGTTGTGAGTATTGTGGAGGTCCTCACTTTAGCTCTGATTGTCAAACAAGGGATCCATTTCCTTGTAACAATTACGACTCTTCGTATCATGACCAACCTCTACAGTACCAAATGAATCAGGCACCACCTCAGCCTGATCCACTTCCTCAAAATCTTCTCCTTGATCTTTTGGATTTAGTGAAAGATTTGAAGGAATGTAAACATTCCCAAGATAATCCAAAATCCATGGAAGAATTGTTAGCTGAAGAGCAGGCTGCTAAATTAAATTCCAAAATTGCGTTTGAAAAATCTATTAAGGAATCAATTGCAAAAGAAAAAGCAGCCAGATCTAGCTCTCAATTTCGTTTCATTCCTGATGACAATGATGATGAGGATACACTTGATATCCTCCAATTCTATACAAATTCATCAAGTTCATCAGTTGATATCCCAGCAGTTGATATTCCATCTCAAACAACTGCTATCACACCCGAAGCTCCCACTCACTCTCTGAACATGGGGGGCGAGCATCTTGACACTGTTCCTGAAAAGGAATCGGACGAATTCATAAAGTCTAGTGTTGAGAACCTTGTCCCAATCCCGAGAGAGTCACAGGGAACTTTTGACCATATGTGTGATTCTCTTTCCCCTCTTGAGTGTTCAAATGATCATTTGGAAACTTTTTCCGATTTTAGCGACGATTGTGCTTCCTTTGGAAACATCGAGTACGTTGAGGCATCACTTCCACAATCTGATGCTGATCCCCTTCTTGAGGAGTTCACCGATGAACTCACTCACATCAATCCACTCTTTGATTTCGAAGCCGATCTGGGAGAGACTGAAAGTCTCATTGATAATGATCGTTCACTCACTTCTCACCCTAACAGTCCAATAGAGAATGTTGATCACTTTGTTCCCGAAACATTCAAAGCTACTTTCACTAATCCTCTATTTGAATTCGACTCTGAATTCACTTTAATTTCTGAGAATCCACTCTATGATACTCAGACTGAGGATAGTGATGAGCCCACGATGGAACAAGAGTTCACAAATTCACTTCATGTGAATGATTCTCTTCATGAAGAGTTCTCCGGTGAACTCTCTCATGACATATCTCCTCCGGAACATGATCATTTCTATTTTGATCTTGAGGATGATATTAGCTCGGAGGAAGGTGTACTCTATCATATGAGTTTGCCTATTAATGATACTACCCTCAACCTTCCTCCCGATATGTTTACATTTGAGGATGAAGAATGGATCTTGATTGTTATCAAAATCTTTCTTCCTTTCCTCAAATATCTTGTGATTTCTCTTCATCTTCACTCCTTCGGGAATGAAGATACTATCTTTGACCCCGGCATTTTCATTTATCATTTTTTGAGCCGGTTCTATGTCTATCTCATCGGTGTGGAACTTTCACGTACTTCAATGTTTGTCCAAACATCTTGAATGAAAGTCCGATGGAGATTGTTTCTTCCACTTTGCTTCCCCATGAACCAATGAATTCGGGGTCGAGTCAAGCTAGCGACTCGGTAATCAAAAACAGTAGCTTAACATGGGTTTTCACCCATGTGCTCCACCCTAGTGTGAGGGAGTTGCCCCACATATTATATATACGTATAAGTTAAAAAAAAAAAAAAAAAAAAAAAAAAAATCTTGCTAAATAATGGCCGTAGTATTTCCCTTTTACGTTCTTTGTTTCGGCATAACCGCCGGTACTTTGAATATTGAGGGCAATATTCATTTCTAAGTGTGGGGGGGATTCTCACGAATTTTATCATATGTATTATCAACCCAATTCCCCCGTTTTTGGCCAAAATTTTTTTTGGAGTAAGTGTTTTACACTTACTCAATTGGTTATTAGTCCGCCTTGTCTAAAAAACAAAAGGATTGGCGAATCCAGGAGCAAACGGCTCTTGGTAAAGATATCTCAAATCCGTTGACGGCTTGCAATTTGCCCAAAATTGTATGGTATTCAGCTCACCATATCCTAAAAAGTGAAGAGTTGGCTAGCCCGCAAGTTTATGGCTTGTGGTAAAGGCAGTGGAAAATCCATAATTGGTAATCAGCTCACCAAAGATAAAATTGATAATTTATCTAAGAGTTGGCTAGTCCAAAGCAAACGGCTTCTGGTAAAAACAAAATCAAATCCGTTGAAAGCTGGTGATTTGCTCAAAATCAGATGGTTATCGGTGTACCATGGTTCTTACTTGAACTGAAACATTTGGCTACTCCAGAAGTAATGGCTTTTGGTAAAGAGATTCAAATCCATTAAGTTTTTCTCAAAAGATTGCTAGGGACTAGCAATAGTTTAGTGTGGGGGATTGATGAGTGTGTAAATACTCATCATTTTTAGTCAAATCTGAACTGCAAAACGTCTAAAAATGCTCAGAAATGCATCAAAATACTGAAAATATCTCAAAATTGCATTTTATATGTTTCAGATGCAAAATGTTTAAAATCAGATGAAAAATGAGCAAAGTTTGCATAATTGGCAGTTTCAGTCCCCCAAGTTTCTAAAATTGTCAAAAATAGTCCCTGAGTCAAAATTTCAAAAGAAAAGTCACCAAAGGTCCTTTTAAAATCATAAGTTGTCAAATTTAGTCCTTTGGTGAAAAATATAAAAAAGTTTGAGAAAATTACAAGTTTAGTCCTTCAACTTTGAAAATTAGCAAAAATGGCCCTTGGAAAATTGCAAAATGGCAAGTTTGGTCCTTATACTTTTTGAGAGTGTCACTTTTGGTCCCTTGAAACATCTTTGTGAATATGGCAGATTAAGTCCCTCAATTTCAGAAAATTACACAAAGGTCCTTGTCATTTAATCCCTTGTCAAATCCAATTTGGACCCTTGCCACTTAAACATTTGGACCCTTACCCTTTTTGGACCCCCCTTTATTACTAATGCCTGGTCAGTCAACCCTTGGGTCAAACAAACACCTCATTGGCGCCAAACCTCATCCTCTCCCACCTGCTTTCTGCTAAACTCTGCAACACTCAAGTAACCCTCCTCCAGCTCATTTTCCACCCACCATGTCCCCCCTCCAAACATAAGAATACAAGAAACAATAATTCTTCACCCTTACCCACACTCAATCTCACTCACATGCTTAAAACCAATTTTCCCGCCAAAAATGGAATGAAGGGCCATGATCACATTTTCTCATCCAAGGGTCAGAAAAATGGTGGGATTAATCAGAGATGAGAGAGAGAAGCATTTGGACTATAAAAAGAAGAAAGAGGAAGCAAGCAAAGGAGTAGAATTTAGTTTTAATATTTCTTAATGTCGTTTTTTAGTTAAAAGTTTTAGTTCTAGTTCAAATGATGTAATTTAAGTTTCTTTGTATAACATTCAAGTTAAATCAACATTGTAGGGTGCTTTTGAATATCAATCTCAAGTTCTATTTAAGTTCATATTTTCAAGTCTACTGTTAAAATCTTCAGTTTCAAATTCTATGGTCCAAGTTGTTAGTGGCTTATTTGAAGCCTTAATAAGCTTGTCTAAACTCCTTATAAGCTTTTTATAAGCTTACATTTCATTTTCAAGTAAATTTGAATGATGGTCAACGAAAGTCAACTGGGACTCAAATTGGAATGGAAGCTGATGATGGGTGTTGCAGAGGCTTATTTGGGTTAGATTTAGTTAGGTTAGAGTAGGATCTGGGTTCTGGTTTTGGCCTGCATAAGCTCGACACAGTGGTTAGTTATATTTCACTTTTCATTTTCAAGCAAATTTGCAACTTGCATTTGTATGTGTATCTGTGGTTATCACTGGTTTAATCTTGTCTATTTAATGATAATTAGAGTATTTAAGACCATTTTGAGTATCTGCTATATCTATATCAGTAATTAGCTTTGTTAACTTGGTTTATAAATTCATTTAAGTAGTGTTTGGAATTACTGTTTGATCAGTGGTTTAGGGTAGTTTAGTACAAGGTTCTTGTTGTTTCATGCTTGGTATCCTTCTTTGAGCTCATCTCTGTCTCATCTTGTGCCTGTTAGGCTCATAAGTCAAAATTCCCTTTCAATTGATCTAGCAGCTTATCTGTTAGGATTTTTACAAATCAAAAGTTAGTTTTGTGTTTAGAATTCATAAACAAAGGTTGCTTTAGCTTCATTTCATTCATTAACATCTAGTTTAGTCCAAAAATTGGCTTCAAAATTCATTTTAGTCAACTTTCCACTTTTTCATCAAAAGTCAAAATTTGCAAAACCAGTTTTTAGCTCAACTAGAGGGAATTTTAGTGGACTCATTTCTGAGTCAAATTTAATGAAACTTGTAGCTTTTAAAAGTTCAGTTGGTCCCCTTTCTTATTGTCATTTTAGTTGAATTTTATCAAATTTTTAGAAGTCTCAATAAGCCTTGTCAATAAGGGCTTATGTGCCCTGTGCAGGGCACTGTTGACTGCACAGGGCTTGAGCAGGTTTTGCAGACCTTGCACAAGTCTCATTTGAGCTTGTCTAGGTCTGTAATTTGGTTTATAAGCTCTCACCCAGGTCTAGTGTTAGCTACAAGTTTTGGTTTTTGGTTGCCAGCTTATTTGAGTGCTTATTTCTTTGTCCAAAGTAGCCCCCCTAGAATCTGTTTTTGTGCAAAGCTCAAATCTTCAAATCTGATCAAACTTGCATATCAGTGGTTGTAGCTTGTTGATTTTAGTTACAATTGGTCAATTTTAGCTTATGTAAGCTTCTGTTTTGGTTGGGTGCTTGTTTTGTTCCTTTTAGCTTATCCAAGTGCTTATTTATAAGCACTTGGCTCATCAGTTTCATTTTCCTCCACACAACCCCATGTTTTTCCATTTTTCCTAGCTTCCTAATATTATTTTAGACTTTTCCTGAAATTTTCAGATTTTTCCTAGCTTGTTTGCTATTTTTCTTAATTTAAATTAGTTTTTAAGCATTTTTAATTAGCTTTAAATACAAATAATTAAGAAAAGGTTCAAAAAATAAGTTTTCATTTTTCTTAAGTTAAGATAAATATAAAAAGAGAAAAAAAATATTTTTCTTAGTTAAATTTGTATTTTTAAATAATTTAATTAGTTTTTAATAGTTTAAAATTCATAAAAAATAGAAAAATTATCAGAAAATTACAAAAATAGTTTTGAAAATTCTATTTTGATATTTTAGATTTTTCTAAGTCTTAATTTTATTTTTCTAGTTTTTATTTCCTAATTTCTTGTATTTTAGGTAATTACTTAATAGTTAAAAATAGTTTTTAATTAATAATAATTAATATAATAGTTATAAAAATAATTTTCTTTTTCTAAATATTTTATTTTATCATTAGGATTGTAAAAATGTCATTTTCATATTTTTAGGACTTTTATTTCTTAGATTTCACTTTTTATTTTGTACGTTTACGTAATTTTTATTTAAACGTAAGTTTTAAGTTTTAAACGTTCATCAATTTTAAATATAGTGATAGCGTTTATTTAATAGTTTCTATCTTTTTAATTCTCTTTAATTTGCATTTAAGCCGTTGTTATTTGTTGGCTTTTCCTGTAGTTATAATTAATTCACAATCCTCTTTTCCGTTCAAATCTCCCGATCACTATACGTTTGATAATCCATTGCATAGCTCGCTGGGACATAACGACCCGGGGAAACAGTATACTCCCCAGATCTTCATTGAGTTCGCTCCTGAGCCGTTTTAAGCTTGTTACGGTCTGCAATTCACAAGTGGCAGGCTTGAGTGATTTAGCTTGACTGTTCGGGAGCGCATCAACTCTATTTAAATCGTGTGTAACTTAGTCGTTATAAGTCCGTTTTCTACGTTTTATATATCCTTAGTTTCGTGTTAAAGTATACTAATATATTTTTGATAAATCGACTCGTTTAGATAATGTTTAAAACTTAATTTTGCCCCTTAAATAACACTTCACAGCTTTGAATTTTCCAGAAAATTAACTTTCGTCGTTAAACTTGAAAATAACGTAACTTCTTCGTTATAAATCCGTTTTAACCCGTTCAAGCGACCACGGTTTCGTTTTAAAATATATTTTCTGAATATATAGCCCAAAATAGTCCATGACCTGTAAAAATTTCCAGATTTTATAAAAACGATCAGACCTCTATTTCTTGTTGTCGAAAATGATTTTTCTAGCGTAATACTTGTTTCAATCACTTCAAATCAACGCCAAATCTATTCTAAACCTACCATACACCTTCTTAGGGTGTCATGGGTTCCTAAACATCATTACCAATGATATGTTTCAAGGGATTAATTATAGGATGATTAAAACTTATAATAAGTACTAAAAACAATTAAAAGTGGTATAAAAACATATGATACTTGCATGATTTCTTACTAGAATGATAAAAATAACTTAAGTATGATTATGAAAGATTAGTAAAGATCATAAAAAGATTACTAGTTATATGAGGAGGTTTTAGTAACTAGGTTTTCTAAATACTCCTAAGTTTTTATTGCAAAACCTTAAAAGAAGTATACTAGTGTTAATATAAGCACTTGATCTTGAAAACCTTTTGATTCTTCCTTGTTTCTATGCTTGGCCGAATTTTTGAGAGAAATAGAGAGAGTTTTTGGTTGTTCTTCACCTTCTAGTATGTGTAGTCTATGTGTTTGTGTAGTTAGTATATTATTAGTATCTAGTAAATATCTAAAGGAATTGTGTATGTGTACATGTAAGTGGCAAAAATCAATTTGATCACATTGATCACTAGGGGGGGCAAAGGGGAATAAGGGTAGAAGTATTTGTGTGTTTGATGATTTAAATGGGTATAAAGTTATGTTATAACGTGTATTTTAACGGAACAAAATAAAATATATAGAAGTCATAAAAATTATAAAAATACATTTCTCGCAAGTACTGAGTGAAATAATAATTATCGAGTTGCATTTACGAAAACCGTCATAATTATATATATATATATATATATATATATATATATATATATATATATATATATATATATATATATATATATATATATATATATATATATATATATATATATATATATATATATAACAATGTATATACAAAATAAATTCAAAACATCAGGTAAACTAATAATATAATTTTTATAATCTTAAAATGAGTCTAAAATGTATCAGAATAATTTTTGGAAGTGTCGGATCAAATATTCAAAATAAATGATTATGCGATAGCGTTTATTTAATAAATAAATAGACGTTAATGAAATATGCAAACCCATGCATGAATTAATATGAAAGTGATGTTACTAATGATATGTAGACTAACTCTAGTCTATATGAAATGTTCTCGATGATGTTCCATGAATACGCAGCTAAACCCTCAAGGTTACGCGTATTTGACACTCGTAAACTTAGTTTACGAAAAATGATGAATAGTGAATCATGAATAGTGATTTTTCTCAGGGAATGAATAGTGTTTTGTGAATAGTAAAATTTTGAAATACACTCTCAAAATATCAAATCGACTTCAAAAACGATGAATAGTAAATCGATGAATAGTAACTAGTGAATAGTAAATTCCCGAGATGAATAGTAAATTTGATAAATGACCTGAAATTACGAGTTGTCACATTCGCCCACCCAAAAAGGAATTCAGTTCATGTTGGTTTCTTGGTATAGTGTTTGTGATGAATAACGAGGAGAGAAGACATGAAGAAGTGTCGTTATGGCTATCTATGATTAAGAGTGTATAAACAACGCGATAGAGAAAATATTGGAAGAATCTCCCATGAGTATCACGTTGACTTTTAGGAATATGTGAAAATTTTACTCGCAGTAATATTTCTAAATAACTGCTCCCAACATAACATGATCCCTCCAGAATTAGACATAGTTAGCTAGGCTATGTATAATTAAGGAACGATAATGTGACGTTCGGTTTAGTTGTTATAACTCTCAATGTTTAAATAGATTTAAACCATGTCGTTAAAATGACAATTAAGATGAAAGGAAGTAAAAATTTTTGTAAGTGATAACGAATCAGAAAGGAAAAGAAAGTACGATAGATGAGAATATTTCACAACAAGTGGTTTATCAAACAGTAATATATCTTAAGTCATAAAGATCCGAATAAAATGTAAGATATAAACTTAGTACGACATAGTGCATAAGGAAATAAGACTGTTAGTTTCTAAACTTCTTCAGTCTGCCGCGTTGTTGATACCCTGGTGAGCTTCTCCTCCTTCTAACATATATGCTTTTCCTTGAGCTCCTTCAACTTGTTGACCTTGGTTTTGGGGACATTGGTTCTGATAGCGTCCTTGCTCTCCACATCCGAAACATATAATTATGGCCTTGCCTCTACAATCCCTAGCAAGGTGTCCTAGTTTTTGACACTTGTAGCACTTAGCAGGGTAAAGACCCGAGTGATGATACTTACCTCGATTACATAGTGGGTAGGTTCCAGCATAACCTCTGCCTTCTATTGGTGCAACAACATAAACTATTAGAGCTTCTTGTCTTCTATTATGTTGCTGATGATGGTTAGTGTTATGGTTTTAGTTGTCATAATTATAACCTCCCCGGTCATTTTCCCATTTCCTTTTGTTGTTGTCAGTTTGGCTGTTGTTGTTGTTGTTGATAATGTTTTCCCTTTTCACAACTTGAGCCATGAATTTTTGAGTTATCCTAATAGTCTCTTCAATTGTTTGTGGATTGGAAGAAGTTACATCTCCTTGAATACTTTGTGGAAGTCCTCCAATGAAGTTTTCTAGTAATTTCTCATTGTCCGAAACCATCGGTGGACATAGTGCAGCCAACTCTTGAAACCTCCTGATGTAGGTCTCGATGTCATAACCAACATTCACTAACTCATAAAATTCTGTTTCTAATTTCTTCACCTCCGTGCGTGGACAATACTTCTTAGTTACCAGCTTCTTGAATTCATCCCACGTGAGCTTGTAAGCATTTTCGATACCAATAGGCTGCGCATATGAATTCCACCATGACATTGCGCCATCTAAGATTGTACCAGTGGCAAACTTCACCTTGTAGTCATCTGGGCAATTGCATAGAAGAAATACAGACTCCATCTTCTCAAACCAACGGATCATAGCAGTGGCTCCTTCGGTGCATTTGAACTTTGTGGGATCACAGTTCTTAAAGTCCTTTTATGTATAATTTCGAACTCCAGACCCTCCTGCAGCTCCTGTAGCAGCAGCAAGTCTAGCAGCCCAGCAGCAGCCGCGGCCTCGGCAGCAGCAGCTACCGTTGCTCGTTCTTTCCTTAGTGCCTCGGCTATACTATCCTCTACATACTTTTGGATAGCAGCTGGTGTCATATCTGGTGCAGCTTTCTTTAGCGCCATAACACTTCAAAATAAGAGGAAGGATGAGACGTAGCAAAGTCCTATGATAAGAGTAAGCGCTCTAAAGAGATGTGATATGAAGTAATAAGTTTGAGGTTATCTTTCAAAATGAGTGACGGTTTAGTGACTTAATGTGTGAATAGAGTGTAACTTGACATGTTAGTGGTGAAACATAGGAGTGAGAGCGACTTCACCTTCCTTGAAGGTTTCGTTTCGGCATCCGATGATATCGGTGTTGAGTCAACTTATGTTAAAATTGAGATAGGGAATGACAAGGCATTCTCCATGTTAGAATCTGAAGAAGTGATAATGGAATGGGTATCTAAGGGCATCTATGTGACAATCGGTTTGAAATGAAAGTAAATAACTCGCAAAATGAATGTATGAAACCGCATGTATAGTGAATATGCACTTATGATGACATGATGAGATGCTATGATGATGTAGTTATAGTCTAGGGTCAAAGATGCAACCTAGTTCTCTATAACCGAAGCTCTGATGCCAATCTGTCACACCCATAAAATACTTGTTTTGCAGCGGAATGGAATTCCCGGGGGATGACTGTCATATCATCACAGTTACAGTTATATTGAACGACCTAAAGTGTCGTTTAGAAAATACATCGTTTGATTGAGTAAAATAATCAGAATTTACAAAGTATAGGTCCCAAATGATAGTCAACATGTACGGAAATAAGTTTGATACAAGCTAAACGATGTTTTTAAAGTGCATAAATCCCATGTGAGACGCGTCGTCACCACGACTCTATGATAAGTCCACATGCAAGCCATGAAGTGTATGCCTTAGATACTTGAGATAAAACATGCTAAAAGTGTCAACACAAAGGTTGAGTGAGTTCATAGAGTATGTGTTGTCATGAAAAACCTTTAAAGAATGTTCATGCAGCAAAGGCAGTGAAAATCCACTCAGTTCCAAGTTCCGCCCATACAAAACTTGCAACTTGTGTGTTTACAACCCACTACCAAAATATTTATGGTTTATGTTCAAGCACACATCGTCAAATGAGTTCACATAATAAAACATAACATAATGTATCAATAGTCAATTGATATAGCACATAATATAGTATAGTTTCAAATAGTTCCAAGTCCGTTAGCTCATGATTGTACCAAGTCCGTTACTTCGATATTATACCAAGTCCGTTAGCTCAGCATTATCCAAGTCCATTAGATCGTGATCATACCAAATCAGTTAGCTCAATGGTCTATGATATAGAAACTCTAAGTATGGCAATACTGTTACTTTGCAAATAATCATGATTGTCATAAAAGTTGTTGAGCATGTATCTCCCCCATAGATTTTAATAAAAGTATTAAAAGAGTAGGGGTTATAACTCACCTGATGCAATGTTTATGATGACAAGAGTGGAACACTGAAATGAGGTGCAATCTCTAACTACAACCTATTATGAATGATATGATCTAATATAAGTCATGATTTAATGTTATGCATGCAAACTCATATGATATCCATACCACTTGTGTATTTTTGAAAATAAAGTTTATCGTCGAAAAATAAGTTTATAATGTATTGTCAAGTTATAAATTACTTTACAAGTACTTACGTTGAAATGATATCCTACAATATTCATTTAGTGATTTATTAAGAAGTTATAGTTTTTCGTCATAAAACAATATAATTTGACAATTCATGAAAGTGACTAAATAGCCTCGAAAAGCTAGTCGTAAAATAGTGAATACTGAGTGTTAGGAAACAAACTCAATGGTTTTGGAAAGCTTGTCACATTATCTAAAAGTCTTAGCATTTAACTTTTGATCATAGAGGTCTCGATCATTGAGAAAAATGTAGATGAAGTAGGGTAGTCGGACTAAAAATATTATTTAAGGTTAGTTTTCGGCAAAGTTTGAGTGACCGTATATTATTCGTTGCAATTCCGTTTGACAAACGGTTGAACATTTTGGAAAATAGGCCAAGTAAACTCACTTTTACTAGAAGAAATCGTTTTCTCAAAAGTAATCTATCGGTGTGAAATACGACTCTGTAAGATATAGGATTTCACAAACACATCAAACCAAATCCATATGGGGCGTACACTATGTTTAGAGAGAGAAAGTTCTAGAGATAGAACGGGAAGAGAGTTGGGAACTATGTGAAACAAAGAAAAATGGTATTGAAGCTCCAACCCTCTACCTTGGGAGGTAGAGGGTATTTATAGTGTCTTACAATAAACGCCACCTACGGGCTGTGGATCAGGCATACAGTGGGTAAAGACCCGTCCGTCCTCCACGGTGTTACTTAACTAACTACTTATTAACATAACTTGACTACGACTACGAGCTTTCAAATGAACACATATACTTGAGGTGACCGACACTTTAATGACTGAATTTTCTAATTCCTAACAATCTCCCCCTAAGGGAGGTCACCTCAATTTACACAGAATACAAACAGATATTACATTAAGATTGTTCTTGAATTCTTGTTTAAGTTCTTTGCTGAGTAGCTCGTAGTCTTTGATTCTTCATGTTATTCATGTTTGTATAATTCAAGTGGAGGTCTTTAACTGATCCACGTGATGATGAGTTTTGAGCCAGATTTAAGATCATCAGCTTGCATAAATCTTTGACTCTTGCATTGTGGGGTTGACTTTGTGTGATGTTGTGACAGTGGACCGACATGCTCACATTCTGGATCATGAATTATTTTCATCAGAGTAGTGGAAGCTTTAGTTGATTCACGATATTTGCAGCAGCGTAGCAGAAGCATGGAGTGAAAATATCAGTCGTTGAAGCACTTATCATGATTTCTTTTGAAATGAATGTGTTGTGTGATCATGTGGCTATGGATTGACCTCTCCATTCTGATCGGCTGCAAACATCGAGTGTACCTGCATACAAAAGTTAGCAATAAAGTGCACTAAAGTGTCTTTGATCACTTTCGTTGAATTGAGGTACACGGCCGACGGTTCCCCGTTGATCAGTCCAAGTACTGCCTGTGATCAGGTATAATTCCGAAGAATCTCCTTGACAGGGTCTCGCAGCTGCTCTAGCTGTTCTCAAACCGGAACGTCTCAAAGAAGACAACACGGAGTGAGTGAACCAGCGAATTTGAGATTCACTGATTGATGAAAAGAGATTTGAAAAACAATCGTGCACTGCTCAAAATAAAGTGTTTTTGCAATACAACGAAGGTTTTAAAGAAAATCAATTATCAATCATAAACACCTTTTATTTTTGAAATATTAATACACAGTTGATGTGATAGTGAAAAGAGTTTTAAACACAACGACCAGTTTTTTCAAAGGTATCCGTCAATTCATAACCTGAACCAGGATTGATTCAAAAATTTGAATCACCCCATTGTTTCTATTCAGTTGTCACATGGTTGATCTATTGGATATATCTCACATGCCACCTACCAAGAGCTTGTTTAATGTTGGCTCTAGAAGGCTTTCCATCTTCATTGTGAATATGTTTGCATATCACTCAGATGTTCTGGCAATACCACAAGGATAATGCGTAGGACTCTAAAAGTATATTCTCTCTTTCCACATTGTGTAAAACAGAGAGTCCTCATTGATTGTGTCCTTAATATGATTTATTGATGATCTCGTGGCTCTAGACTCAATTGTGCACACTTGGTTCCTATGCTGGAGACTAGGGAGAGGATCTCATTCTTCAATATCAACCATCTCTAAGAGAAAGTCGATGGATAATGTAGGTTCCCCTGTGAGAATGAAACAAGTCCTTTTAAGAGGAACTTGAGTAGCTTGGGAAGTTTTAGTGCAGTGCGTCACTGGGTCCATGACGTCTTGTCTTCAATACCGGTGTTACCTCGGTAACAACCAGTAGCATATGAATTGAACCCAGTTTCTGCCCTAAGGTTGAAAATAATGGAGGGATATTTGTTTTCACCCTTTTCTCATTTATTTCTTTTTCATTCTTCAACCCCTTCAGTGCTTACCGAGACTTCATTACTAGAACCTTGTTAGGTTTATTCCAGTTCTAGCTCTATCTCAGTCTGCACTCTTCCCATATCTCACTTTTCTCCTTTTTTCATCATACCTAAGGACTCTACACTATCTAGTGGATTGTCCCTGGGTAGATCCCTTCGGCTCTGGCGGGATCATGGGAGCGAATGCCTAACCTAACCATCCTTATATCACCATACATAAAGCAAATTTGGTCGGTCTATTTGGTATTGTTCATCTGCCATTGGAACCAATTGAAAACCATTTGAAAAACAATCCAGATACTTGTGATGTATTATCAAAGCATTTTGTACCTAAATTGTTTTTAATATTTTTAGAAAAAGAGCTCCCCCTCACCATGTGCATCATGTATTTGAAATCGTTTTGGCACACGGAGGCAAGAGGAAGGATTCACTTCTTTGATTACCATTTTCTAAAAGATATCAACGTCACTTTCCTGATCAAAATTAGTATTTCTCATACTTTGTTAAGAATATTTTAGGAAAGGATGTTGTTTTCAAAAAAATTTGCTCCCCCTCAATATGTGCATTGAGATTTGAAAGAGTTTTGCACATATTAGGGAAAAAACTGCACTTTGGAACAAATTGATCACGTTTCAATCCTTTTTGGTTTAAAATAGATGCTCCCCCTTAACATGTGCATGGAAAATTTGAAATCATTTGGCACATGAATGGAGGAGAGTTTGCTAAACACTTATAAAAACAATTATCGAGTTATCTGTTTAATCAAATTTAAATCACAAATTCTCCCCCGATCACAATTTTCAAATCATTTGAGATTTGTGATCTTTATAGATTTGAATTGTTTTTGAAAGCTTTTGAGAAGAATTGTGACTTGCTTATGAAAACATTTAACTGATAAGGATCAAATATGAGACTTTAAACTCCACGGATTAAACATGCTTTGATTATCAAATGAAAACATAACAATAGCCAAGGTCTTGACTCAATTGTATAAAACATAAAAATAGACCTTGCTCGTTTACATGCCAATTGTTTGAAAAATACTCTTTTTAATTTGATTGAAATCATTCTCCCCCTTAATCGATGACATAAGTTATTCATTGAGAGATAGAGATTTTGACAGATGATAAGCTCTGGTGATTTTAAAAAATAATAGAGTACGAGGTATTTTCAAAGCAATTTTGTTTTCATTGGATGACAAATATTTTTCAGAAGAATCATTAGACGGAAAAATATTTGGACATTTGTCTTTTTGGTGACAAACATTTGATATAAGAATCAGAGCATAAGATTTGAAAAATAAGATTAAGCATGGCTCTGTTCTTTACATATAAAACGGGCTACTGCCTGAAATGACAATAAACCACCATTTTCTTCGCCTCATTTTTTTTAAAGAAACATTCGAAGAACATCTAAAAACCCGTGACATTCTTTGAATGTCAACACAAAGTCCGTAGATGATATCGAATAAAGAAAAACATGACAAAATAACAATATTTTTTGGAATTTTTCCTGATTTTCTAATTTTTATGGATTTTTGCAAAATTTTATATTTTTATATTTTATTTTGAGGGTTTTGAAATTTTGTATTTTGCTTTTTGAATAAATATATACATGAGAAAGATGAAGAATAAAAACCATTTACTCCTCGTCTTCCTCTTGAAGACGTTTGAGTGTTTCCGGTTGTAGGCTCTTTAGACCAAGTCATGGAAGGATAAACTCAAAACGTTCTCTAGGAAGAGCTTTGGTGAAGATGTCTGCTAACTGGTATTCAGTCCTCACAAAATAGAGTTCTACCACACCTTTTTCCACTTGTTCCCGAATGAAATGATGTCGAATGTCAATGTGCTTTGCTCTTGAATGTTGAACGTTGTTGCAAGAGAGAGCAATGGCACTTTTGTTATCACAATACATAGGGATTTTGTTGAATTCAAAGCCATAGTCAGATAATTGGGATCTCATCCATAGGATTTGAGCATAACAAGATGACATGGCTATGTATTCTACCTCTGTAGAGGATATAGAAGTACTCATTTGTTTCTTTGAAGACCAGCTCACAAGCTTATCACCTAAAAACTGAGCACCTCCAGACGTACTTCGACGTGTATCTTGACACACTACATGGTCTGCATCTGCATATGCTGTTAGTGACATACCGGTGTCCTTCGGGTACCAAAGACCTATGTTGATGGTTCCTTGGAGATACCAAAATACCTATTTAACCACTTCAAGGTGCTTTTTGGTAGGCTTAGCCAGGTATCTAGCACACATGCATAAAACGAACAGAATATCAGGTCTACTGGCTGTGAGGTACATCAGGGATCCAATCATACTTCGATATTTCATTTGATCTACCATGATCCTTGAGTGGTCCTCATCCAGTTTGGTACATTCCACCATGGGAGTGTCAACGGAGTCACAAGTGTCAAATCCAAATTTCTTTAAAATTTTATTTGCATATTTAGATTGATTAATAAAAATGCCTCCAGGACTTTGTGAAATTTGTAGTCCTAAGAAAAATGACATTTGTCCCATCATTGACATTTGAAATTTGGAGCCCATCTCCTTAGAGAAACGGTCACATTCATTGGGGTCAGTCGAGGCAAAGATAATATCATCAACATGTATTGGAACGTGAATTAAATGTTTGCCTGACTTTCTGGTGAACAATGTCGGATCAAATGCTCCTTTGCTGAATCCAGTAGATAGAAGAAAATTTGATAGCGTTTCATACCATGCCCTTGGATCTTGCTTCAAGCTGTAAAGAGCCTTCTTCAAGCGATAGACATGAGTAGGATGCTCTGGATTCACAAAACCTTCCGGTTCGCTGACGTATACGACTTCTTTAAGATCTCTGTTAAGAAAAGCCGTCTTTACATCCATATGATAGACTATCATATTCTTACTTGCAGCATTAGCCAGGAATATTCTTATTGCCTCGATGCGTGCAACTGGAGCAAATGATTCTTCAAAGTAAATACCTTCCTCTTGACGGTATCCTTTTGCAACCAATCTAGCCTTGTTCTTTAATACATCGCCATGCTCATCAAGTTTTACTTTGAAGATCACTTTAGAGCAATTATCATAGCACAGTCAGGAGCAGGTACTAATTCCCATACATCTAGTCGATCAAACTCATGAATTTCATCGTGCATGGCATTGAACCAGCTGTCTTCATTCATGGCAGTTTTGACATCTTTTGGTTCGACCTTGGATAGTACAGAGTTGAAGAAGTACCATAAGGCATCAGTTGCAAGTTGTTTACGAGTGGATACTGGACGAGAGGGATTTCCAATGATGTTGTCCAGTGGATGATCATGTGTCCATTTTCTAAGGTGTTCGTGTGGTTGTTGTTGAGGAACTGAAGTAGCAGAGTCGATTTTTCCTGATAAAGATGGTTCTGATGAAGGTTCAGGAGCAAATATGTTCTCAAAGGGAGCATCTTCAGGAGTAGCAAAGGGATTATCTCCATCAAAGGTGCCAGACATAATTCCATGATGTACACTCGATGATTGTTGATTTGTTGATGAGACAGAGTGATCAGCAGCAGGCGCTTCTTGACTTAATGACATAGAAACTGAAGGGTTAAATTCATTGACAGGGATAGGAGCAACCTCTGTTGATGGAATTGACAGATCATTAGCAATTGGCTCATAGTGTTCATCAAACATTGGATCAAACAATTTCTTCAAATAATCTTATGAAGGAGGTACATAAGAAGTCGCTGGCGAAAAATCATGTACAAGAGTAGAACTGATGGCACTACTTGATGAAGGTTGTGATGCGGGTCCAGAACTAGGTTGTCCTGGAGCCATTTGACCGGTCAGCTCATCGAACGTAACGTGAATTGTTTCCATGATATTTCGGGTTCTTTTGTTGTAGATTCGGTATCCTTTTCTGCTTGGTACATGTCCTACAAATACTCCAATGTCCGCTTTAGCTTTAAGTTTGCCTAAGTCTTGGCCCTCATTAAATGGATAACACAATGCACCAAACACACGAAGGAATGAAAGATTAGGTTTTTGATTGTGGACAAGTTCATATGGAGTTTTTCCATGAGAAGTGTGAATAAGGGATCGATTTTGAGTATAGTATGCAGTAGCAATGGCTTCAGCCCAGAGAAACATTAGAACCTTTGAGTAAATCAACATTGTTCTTATGGCTTCTACAAGAGTTTGATTTCGTCTTTCAACTACACCTTTCTGTTGAGGAGTTCGTCGAACGCTTCGTTGATGACTGATTCCAACACTTTCATAAAACTCACTAAGTTCTTTGTTAACAAACTTAGTTCCATTGTCAGTTCGAATGATTCTGACAATTTTGTTAAGTCGAACCTGCAGCTGTTTGATAAGTTTGATGATGATATCTGGAGTTTCATCCTTTGCCCTTAAGAACTTAACCCAAGTAAATCGAGAGTAATCATCAACCACAACTAACATATATTTCTTCCCGTAAATGTTCTGCACTCTCATGGGTCCACATAAATCCATGTGAATGGTGTAAAGAACTTCCATAACTGAGTTTGCAGGTTTGGGTTTGTGGGCATACTTCTTGTTTTTCCCAATTCGCATGTTGAACAAAGATGATCCTTTTCATAATTTAGTCTAGGTAAGCCTATTACTAAGTCCTTTCTGGAGAGATCATTTATGGTGCCAAAGTTCAGGTTATTTAGACGACGATGCCATAACCATAACTTTGTTTTCGAAGCCTTTGACAACAAGCAGATTGGAGAAGACTTCATCATATCTTCGATAGAGATGGTGTATAGATTTGAACCACGTGTTCCTCTTAAAAGTTCTCTACCATCAAGTTCTCTAACGAAACAAGTATGTTTTCTGAAGGCCACTTCTAGATCAGAATCACAGAATTGACCGACAGAGAATAAGTTATGACCAAGACCTTCAACGTAATATACCCTAGAGATAACACTATCACCAACAACAGAGTCTCCATAACCCATAATTGCACCGAAATGATCATTCCCGAATCTAACAGTCCCGATGAATTTACTCACAAAGTTCATGAGTCGTGACTGGTCTCCAGTCATATGCTTGGAACAGCCTGAGTCCAGGTACCACAGAACGATTTGAACGATCTGCAATTGAACACAGACAAGAATGGATAATTGGATAATTGGGATCCCCATGCAAGAATGGGTTCCATTTGGTTAGTAACAGTGATTGGAATACCCACATCAGACGTAGAAACAATGGAATCATCAGGGATAAATGCAGTGATAGTGTCCGTATTTGACCTATTCAAAGTATGTTCACTTCTTAAAAGAATAGTTCTACCAGTAGGCATCCATTTCCGAATGGGCATTGATCTAGATAATTTTGGGCACATCTCATTAAGATTGAATTTGCGGCCAGTAGGTATCCATTGATAACCTATGTTACTAAATTTCCTTCCTGTGGGTTTCCAATGTTTTCTAACCTTCTTCAGCCATTGCTTTCTACCCTTCTTATCTTTATTTTTGGCATTAACAATCTTAACAGGGCATTTTAGCTGTATGTTACTAGGATTAGTGTTTCCTTTAACCTCTCATAGCTGTGTATAGTCTAAAGATAGTACTTATTTATTCCAGGGTAAAGACACAACATTAATCAACTCATTCACACCACAATCATGATTAGTAACAGTAACCAAGCAATCATCATTACATGTTTTGCCAAAAGTAGCAGAAATCGAATTAATTACAGTACACTTATAGCTAATACTAGAATCAACACGATTCATTTTATTCAACTCAAACTTAATGTTCCTAGGGTGATCTTCTACTTTCTTCCATTGCACATTCTTAGCTTGCGAGGTCCTGTCTTGCTTTGTATTGCCTGGAGGCTTTGACCCGCTTGCTTTTGTGTCACTGATTACTCCTGTAGAGGGAATTATAGGAACATTAGTCGGTTGGGCTACCTTTTGCATTCCTGAACTAGAAGTGCAGGGATCTGTACTACTTAAGGGAACTTTAAAGTTCACTTTCTTAACACTGGGCATAGATTGGTTTGCATACTTAGCACTAGGCATAGAACAAGGCATCACAGCTTTATCTTTCTCACATAAGGATTTTGGACATGTTGCTCTTAAACATTCTAACAGCTCCTGAGATCGTTAGGCCTGAATGCAAGCAAACCTAATTTCACTGTCAAGTGGCTTGTTTATGTAATCCTCTTCAACAATCTCACGGAGACATTCTAGACTATCCTTAAGGTGAGCGAAATAGTTATGAAACACCAGTTCATTATTTCTAAGATGAGGAGGAATGTATTTAACGGTCACAGTATATTTGCAGTCAGTAGATGATTTTGATGCAACATTCTCATTGAAGACAAGTGGCATTTTCCCTTTTACTTGACTCCTTAGATTCTCAATTTCCTTTTGTAAAGATGTTATTTTTTCGTTGTTCTTGTCACGAGTGACTTTCATTGAATCATATAACTCTTTAAAGTGTCGTTTAACCTTTTCATTTTCTTCTAGAAAACTCTCATTTTCCTTTTGTAAAGCATTAACCAAGTTTGAAGATGAAAAGTTTGAGAACACTGAGAATCTAAAGGAGGAGGCATTTGGGATCAAGTTACATTGTCCTTTTCATCCTTTAATTGTTAAATTTGGGCTTTCAACTTTCTGATCGTGTTACAGTGAGCCTGAATCTGTTCGTCACGTTTGTTTATTTCAAAAAGTGCATCAAACTCTGGAACATTTGAGGATGTCTTGATGTTTGAGGTTTTTACATTTTCTTTGAGATGTTGATATCTTAGTTGCAAATCAAAATGTTTAACTTTTAGCTTAGAAAGATGTTTTACCAAATTATCGTGATTATCCTGATCAATTTTATCATTTATGTGACAACCCGTACTTCCAGGTCATTTCTCGAAACAATTCATGCCATACAATTTCAACATTTATCGTAAACTAGGTTTACGTGTTCCAAATTCGCGTAACCTTTATGGTTTAGCGGCGAATTCATGATCATATCATCACGAACATTTCATATGGACTAAGTTTAGTCTACATTTCATTAGCATCATTTGCATCACGTTAGTTCATTCATGACATTGCATTTCACATTTAACGCGTAAATTTTATATTAAATAAACGTTATCGCGTGAGTTATTATTTTGAATATTTAATCCGTTACTTCTGAAAATGATCCCGATATATTTTTATACTTACATTTAGTTATAAAAACTATATTTTTAGTTTACCTAGTGTTTTAAATTTATTTTGAATGTAAATCGTTAAAGTTATATTATTACGACGTTTTCTTAAAAATTACACGATAATTTTTATATCACTCAAATTTCACAAGGAATGTATTTTTACAATTTTTATGATCTCATTATACTTTATTTTGATCTATTAAAAATTACTTTACCTAAAATTACCTTAAATACACTAATGTATATTAAATCTTACAAGTTACCTTTTTACCTACACCTTTCACTTACACATTTTTACAAATTATACATATTATAAAAAAAAAATATATATATACAATTTGTAAATACCTCCCCCCTTGGCCGACCAAGGGGGGGTTGGCATTTATGAGTTGGTAAGATTTTTTTTCTTCAAGTGTAGATGTGTACTCCAAATAATTCATCTCATTTCATTCATCCTAAAAATTCAAGTCTAGTAAAGTTACTTTTCTCTCTTTGTTTCTCTCCTTCATAACCGGTTCATCATCAAGGGTGTACAAGGGATCAAAATTTTTCAAGATCAAGTTTAATACAATCTAGATCACACTCTTAATAAGGTTTTGAAATAAAAACCTAGGGTGTTTAAGTTAAACCTTTGTTCTTTGCACCTCATCATAATAGCTTGTAAGCATATTTCTATCATTTTTCATCTCTTCTTATCATTACATATGTGTTTTATCATTTTCATAACAAGCATGCAAGACTTGTGTTAGTTATACCATTTTTACCTTGATTTTAGAGTTTTATATATATAAAGTCATCCTATAATTATTCCCTTGGTATGTATTGGTCTTGATGATGATTAGGAACCCATGACACCCTAAGAAGGTGTATGGTAGGATTAGATTAGCTTTGGAGTTGATTTGAAGGGATTGGAATAGGTTTAGTACGATAAAAACTATTTTCGACAAGTATATAAAGTGTTCTGTCCTTATTTTGTTTTTCTGGAAAATCCGACAGTAGGCACGAAATTTTGGCCTTGATATTTAGAAAATATACTTTAAAACGAATCCGTGGCCGCTTGAACGGATTAAAACGGAGTTATAACGAAGAAGTTATGAATTTTTCAAGTTTGACGACGAAATATATATTTTTCTGAAATTTCAGCATACTATTTTTATCTTGTTCGAGTCAAAAACGAATCCTAAGCTTTACAAATTATTTCGACTTATCAAAAATATATTAGTATACTTTGATACGAAGCTAAGGACGTATAATACGTAGAAAACGGATTTGAAACGACTAAGATATACACGTTTTTACAAACTTGCCGTAACTATTCTTTTCAGAAAAACTATATTATTTTTACGAGATAAGTGTTACGGTAACTAAAACGACCATGTTTAAGGCTGTTTTTAACGTGGATGTGGAACTTTTTGGAACGAAATGTCTTCCAATAAAATCGAGATCACCAAGCATATTCTTCAAAACGATCAACCGTTTGTATAGCGGAATTGTAATAAATTATTTACGGATGCTTAAAATTGGCCGAAACTCATTTTTAAACAACATTTTGGACAAAATCACCATCTTTAATCCTTATTATCTTTATGTTCGAGACCTTTATGTCGAAAACTCCTGAACTGAAACTTTTAGATTTTGATACAAGCTTTCCAAAACCGTCGAGTTCGTTTCCTGACGTTCGACGTACACTATTTTACGACTAGTTTTTCGAAGCCATTTTTGTCACTTTCACGAAATTTCCGACGACATGATTTTACGACGAAAAGTGATAATTTCACCATAAATCATTACGAAACCATTGTAGGATGACATTTTGACGTAAATACTTATAAAGTGATTTAAGAATGGTCAAGACGTCAAAAGAGTATTTTTCGACGATAAGTATTATTTCTTTTCAAAACTCGCAAATGGTATAAATAACATACGAAATGCATGCATATCATAACATCATAACTCATTACATATCATATCATTCGTAATAGGTCCAGATTAAAGTTTCCCGCTATACCTCAGTGTACTCACTCTTGTCATCACACCAGTTTACCAAGTGAGTTTTCATAGCCCCGTCGTACATGTTTAATTATTTTCAAACCAACGGGGGAGAATACATTGCACAACATTTTTATTACGATACCAAGTATGTTAAATTCATTTACATTGCTTAAGTTACCACATGCCAATTGAAAGTCCCCATTTCCTGAACATGAACCGTTAATCATAGAAGCGAGGGTGAGTGGATAGATCTATCGAGGGTGACGCCTCCATCCGGGTTGGTGAATCCCAACTAGTCATACGGATGCATTTCATTTAATAACATTATTGAGTTGTCTGGCAAACACTCTGTTGGGGCATACATTATGAACAGTCTAGTTTCGGTGTCATGGGCTTATTGCAATTGTAACATTTTTCTGTGACTTGATTGTCATACCTGGTTTATACTTGCGTAGTCGTATAAAACATTTACTTAAACCTATGATTTCTCACCAACATTATTGTTGACCGTTTTAGCAATGTATTTTCAGGTAACTAAGGTATTATCATCATGGCATGGTTAAGGAACCTTTTGAGTCGCGGCGTCGACTTATATCATTGTACATTATGGCACTTTCTTTCAAAAACATCGTTTGGACTTGTATTATATTTATGTTTCCGCAAACTTTGTAAACTTTTGGGACCTATGTTGTAACTCTGAACGCTTTTGTTAAATATCAAACGATGTGTTTTTAAAACGACACTTTAGGTCGTTCAATATAACTGTGATTGTGGTGCTATGACAGTCAATCCCCCAGGAATTCCATTCCGCTGCAAAACAGGTAAATTGGGGGTGTGACAGATTGGTACCAGAGCTACAGTTATAGAGAACTAGGTTGCATCATTGACCCTAGACTATAGCTACATTATCATAGCATCTCATCATTTCATCATAGTGCATATTCACTTTTCATGCGGATTCATTTACACTTTATCCGAGTTATTTACTTTCATTTCAAATCGGTTGTCACAGAGATGTCTTCAGATTCACATCCCATCACTATATCATCGGACACTAACACGGAAGATGTCCCAGTTGACCCTAACATGGATGATGTCTCATCGCACTCCACTGAGATCTTATCTTCGATTGGCTCTACTCCAGCCTTTCCACCTATCATGACTGACACGGAGACTGAACCCTTTGAGGAGGGCGAGGTCGCACCCACTCCACATGTTAGCCCTGCTCACGATCCGATACACCCACCATCACCACTACTAGCACCATCATCATCACCATCCTCATCGTATTTTCTTAGGGATCCTTTGCCTACATCAGACTTGCCGCCCAAAAAGCGTGCTCGTTTTGACATCCCGACACCACCATCTACAGAACCCGAGCCACCTGTTAGGTTCGAGTTAGGCGAGAGCTCTAAGGCTGCAGCTGCTAGACAGCCTTCTACCGAGGCGTTAGGAGCTCGTATAGATAGTCAGCAGATTCAGATTGATAGGTTGTCGCAGCAGTTGGAGGAACTGTCGGTAGATAGGGTTGAGACCATTGCGGAGGAGGTCGAGGGCCTAGTGTTAGGCAGGGTTTCTATTGATTTGGCACATCAGAGTATACAGAATAGGCAGTTAGAGGACAGGGAGAGTATTGCTACTTTGCAGGGTCAGATTGGAGAGTTGAGGAGTTTGGTTGCTAGCTTGACTACTCAGGTTCGTGATCTTCAGGATCGAGCCGGCGGAGCACCATGAGGTGCCTTATGTAGACTTTTGTCATGTATAGTTTTGACCATTATTATCCTAGTCACGAGGTGTGTGACGTAGTTTAAAGAACTTGTTGTCTTTTGGTTGTTGTACAAAAAAATGTATCAAGTATTGACTCTACTATGTAGGAATGGTTTTTATTATCTATGATATCGGTCCATGTAGGCTGAAATTTTCATGTATATTATCCACGTGTGTTGTGATTATATTTGTGATATTTCGTTATTGTTCCGTTGTGATTCTATTTACTTTATGCATGTTGTGGTTGTGGATATATTTGTATGATGGTTGTTTCTACTTACGAGTTCTCATGATTGTTTCATCTTGTGATTTTGAAGAGTTATGGTGCCGAAGAAAGCAACAACTGAAATGACCCAGGCGGCTATTCAAAAGTTGGTGAATGATAGCATAGCCGATGCTTTAAGAGTTGAAAGGGAAACAGTGGCTGCTGCTGCTGCTGAGGCCGCGGCTGCTGCTGAAGCCGCTAGGCTTGCTACTGCTACTGGAAATGCAGGAGGATCTGGAGTTAAGAACTGTTCGTACAAGGATTTCAAAAGTGGAGATCCCACCAAGTTTAGAGGGACTGAAGGAGCCACAGCCATGGTGCGATGGTTCGAGAAATTGGAGTCCGTGTTTTTGCTGTGTAATTGCCCGGATGATAGTAAGGTCAAGTTTGCTACGAGTACACTACTCGATGGAGCATTGTCGTGGTGGAACTCATATGCTCAACCAATTGGAATGGAGAATGCTTTCAAGCTTACTTGGGAGCAATTCAAGGGTTTGGTGACTAAGAAGTTTTGTCCTCGTACGGAAGTGAAAAAGTTGGAGACAGAATTCTATGAACTAGTAACCATTGGGTATGATATTGACACTTACAATCGGAGATTCCAAGAATTGGCCGCGTTATGCCCGTCTATGGTTTCTGATAACGAGAAGTTACTAGAGGCTTTCATCGGGGGACTTCCCGAGGTTATTCAAGGAGATGTGACTTCGTTTGATCCACAAACAATCGAGGAATCTAATAGAGTGACTCAGAAGTTGATGGCACAAGTGGTGAAGAGAGGTAAATACACCAACACCAACCGAAACAACAACAACAACCCCAACAACCGCTTCAACTACAACAATAACCGAGCCAACTACAACAACAACAATAGCAACAATAACAAGCGGAAGTGGGACAACACCAAAGGTAGAAATGCTACCCAACAACCACCCAAGAGGCAAGAGGGTGTAAAGGCTTATGCTGCGGGTCCGAAAGAAGGAAAAGGGTATTCGGGGGTTTTGCCGAAATGTGATAGGTGTTCGAGTCATCACAAACCGGGTCGATGTCCTGATCCATGTGAAAATTGTAAGAAAGTTGGTCACCGAACTAGGGATTGCAAGTCGCAACAAGTTACATGTTTTGGTTGCGGAGAACGGGGGCACTACAAATCTGAATGTAATAAGGGAAGAAACCAAGGAAATCAGAATCAAGGAGGTATGGCGCAAGGAAGGGCCTACGTCATTGGAGGTGGCGAAGCTAGGGAGGACCCGAATGTTATCACGGGTACGTTCCTTCTCAATAATCGTTACGCTTCAGTTTTATTTGATTCGGGTGCCGATAAAAGTTTTGTGTCCACTACATTTGCACCTTTGCTCAACATTAAACCAACCACCTTAGACACATCATACATCGTCGAATTAGCTAATGGTAACTTAGTTAGCACCAACACCATTGTCCGGGGTTGCACATTCAATTTTCTTAATCATCCCTTCAACATAGACCTCATGCCCGTAGAACTTGGTAGTTTCGACATCGTCATCGGCATGGATTGGTTATCCAAACACCGTGCAAAGATCATTTGTGATGAAAAAGTTGTTCATCTTCCTTATAATGGCGAAACTTTGATTATTCGTGGGGAACGAAGTGGAACTAGACTTAGTATCATATCGTGCATCAAAATGGAGAAGTACATAAAGAAAGGTTGTGTTGCTTTCTTAGCCCATATAACTGAGAAGAAGTCGGAGGAGAAGCGACTTGAAGATGTACCAATTGTCCGAGAATTTTCTGAAGTCTTTCCCGAAGACTTACCAGGACTTCCACCGGCACGCCAAGTAGAATTTCATATTGACTTAGTACCCGGAGCTACACCAATTGCGCGAGCACCTTACCGTCTAGCACCATCCGAAATGCAAGAGTTGTCTAATCAGTTGCAAGAACTTCTAGACAAAGGATTCATTAGGCCGAGTTCCTCGCCTTGGGGAGCACCGGTCTTGTTTGTGAAGAAGAAAGATGGATCCTTCCGAATGTGTATAGATTATAGAGAGCTGAACAAGTTAACGGTGAAGAATCTGTTAATACAAATATCGTCATTAAACGTTATTTATATTTTTGATCTTTGCCTAAGTTTTGTTAACGACAAAAGTAAATTTAATTTATAAAAGCTTAAAGCTTGTCAAGTTTATTAGATATTAAAACAAGCTTTCTCAAACAATATATTCATCATTCAAGCATTTACATTTATGCTTAGTAACATCTTGATATGACTCTAATCATTATGTATGATAGTAGTTTGTAGAATGTGTTAGGTTCTTAAAACCAAACACTACTTAAGCATTTGCATATTTCTATTAATAGTAATATAACATTTGACATCATGTATTACATCATGGAGATCATTGGAAGATTCCATTAGATATTTTGTGAAGATTTGTACTCTTCATATCTTGCACAATCTTACTTAGATAGAGTTGACTTTAGGCAAGATTTGATATCTTGACTGTCAGACTGGCGGTACCAATTTGGTACACGGGCGGAACCCTTTTAAGGGGTCCGCGGTCCGTGGACGCTCCTGTCCAAATTGGCTATAAATAGCAATGCCAAGCCAAGTAGTTTCTCATCCCTTTCTAACATTCTCTCATACATATCTTCTCTCTAACCTTTCAAACTCAGTTTCATATCATATTAGTGATCTCATTTGTAGCAAAGAAGATCAAGTCATATTCAAGCTTCAACGAGAAGTTGGAAGTCTTGTTTGTTTAGTGTTGTATGATCTAGTGTTGATCTATACTTCATTGTTGTATCAAACCATCATAATCTTGTGAGTGTGAGTGGTTAGTATTTTAGTCCTCAAAATACATTGTGTGTGGGAGTAGTTGTACCCTTGGAAAGAACTCGACATGGTGTTGTTCAACAAATATCACCAAGCCGGATGTTCCTGAGAAAAAGGAACGGGATGAGGTGAGGGGCTCAGAGTGTGAGCTCTCAAATTGAAGTGATCAGTTGTTCGAGGAAAGTGGCCGCCTCTTTTGGAAATGTGAAGCGAATGTGATAAAGGCTGTGATTCGATCTACAGCTCAAGAAAGGTTCCCATGTTGATGAGGGTGTGTGTTACATAAAACTCCTGATTTTATGATTGGTGAGTGTGAGTGTTCTAATACTACCAAACTATGTTGTTACTTCATATCTAGTTGTGATCTAGTATGTTGTGATTTGTTTGTTCTGAAGGTTGAAGAGCAACTTCGAACTTATACTGAACTAGAAGAAACGATGTT
>BPTQ01000009.1:303035906-303058571 GCA_019973895.1 Chrysanthemum seticuspe | reverse complement strand
AGCAATGCCAAGCCAAGTAGTTTCTCATCCCTTTCTAACATTCTCTCATACATATCTTCTCTCTAACCTTTCTAACTCAGTTTCATATCATATTAGTGATCTCTTTTGTAGCAAAGAAGATCAAGTCATATTCAAGCTTCAACGAGAAGTTGGAAGTCTTGTTTGTTTAGTGTTGTATGATCTAGTGTTGATCTATACTTCATTGTTGTATCAAACCATCATAATCTTGTGAGTGTGAGTGGTTAGTATTTTAGTCCTCAAAATACATTGTGTGTGGGAGTAGTTGTACCATTGGAAAGAACTCGACATCTAGCTTAGTGTCGGAAATAGTGTAAGCGAAGTGTAAAGGTTTTCTCCGCCGGTGAAAGGAGCTTGTTGACTAGTGAAGTTAAACTCTCGAGTGTGAGACTCGGGGAGTGGAGTAGGGCAAGGAAAAAGAGTCCTTGTAGGCCGAACCACTATAAACAACTTGTTGTGGTTTGATCATTTCTTTCCTTATTTACTTATTACATATTGCTTGCATATTTCATTAACATACTTAAGATCAATATCAATTGATCTTTCAATAAGTTTCAAAACAAAGTTTTTAATTGGTAAACTATTCAACCCCCCTTCTAGTTTTCTACAGAATCGTTACCCACTCCCCAGAATCGACGACTTATTCGATCAGTTGCAAGGTTCTAGTATCTACTCCAAGATTGATCTCCGGTCGAGTTACCATCAACTTAGAGTTCGGGAGGAGGATATTCCGAAAACAGCGTTTAGAACACGTTACGGTCATTACGAGTTTCAAGTGATGCCGTTCGGATTGACTAATGCACCTGCGGTATTCATGGATCTTATGAATAGAGTATGTAAACCGTATTTGGACAAGTTTGTGATAGTGTTCATTGACGACATATTGATCTACTCAAAGAGCAAAGAAGAGCACGAAGAGCATTTAAGGACGATTTTAAGACTACTCAAGAATGAGAAGTTGTATGCCAAATTTTCGAAGTGTGATTTTTGGAATCACAAAGTACAATTTCTTGGTCACGTCATTGATAGTCAAGGACTACAAGTTAATCCCGCAAAGATTGAAGCCGTAAAAGATTGGGCTACTCCAACAAATCCTACGGAAATCCGACAATTTCTAGGACTAGCCGGGTATTACCGAAGGTTCATTGAAGGTTTTTCAAAGATAGCTAGACCTTTGACCAAGTTGACATAGAAAAACAAGAAGTACGAGTGGGGAAAGAAACAAGAAGCTGCTTTTCAGTTGTTGAAGCAAAAGCTTTGCAGTGCGCCAATTTTGGCACTACCCGAAGGGATTGAGAACTTCGTTGTATATTGTGATGCTTCGCATAAAGGACTTGGGGCTGTTTTAATGCAAAATGAGAAGGTGATAGCGTATGCTTCTCGACAACTTAAGACTCATGAGAAGAATTACACCACTCATGATCTCGAGTTAGGGGCCGTAGTTTTTGCACTCAAGATTTGGAGACACTACCTCTACGGTACAAGGTGCACAGTGTTTACTGACCACAAGAGTTTGCAATATATTCTTGATCAGAAGGAACTTAATATGAGGCAACGTCGTTGGTTGGAGTTACTCAGCGACTATGATTGTGAAATCAAGTATCACCCGGGAAAAGCCAATGTTGTGGCTGATGCTCTTAGCCGGAAAGAGAGGCCCAAACCTTTAAGAGTTCGATCATTGGGAATGACGATTAAATCGCCTTTACCATCGAAGATCCACGAAGCACAGATCGAGGCACTTAAGGAGGAAAACCGACCAAGTGAAAAGCTTTATGGTATGCCTGAAAACGCAAATGGTTTTGTGAAAAGAGCAGATGGAGTATTATGTTTCAAGGATAGAATGTGGGTTCCATTGTATGGCGGAATACGAGAATTGATTATGCATGAGTCGCATAAGTCAAAGTATTCTATTCACCCAGGCTCGGATAAGATGTACCAAGATCTCAAGAAACTTTATTGGTGGCCGAACATGAAAGCAGAGATTGCCACGTACGTTAGCAAATGCCTTACCTACTCTAAGGTAAAAGTCGAATACCAGAAGCCGTCAGGATTAATCCAACAACCAGAAATTCCTCAATGGAAATGGGAACGCATTACAATGGACTTTGTTACAAAACTTCCTAAGACATCGGGAGGTTACGACGCTATTTGGGTAATTGTTGATCGCCTTACCAAATCAGCCCATTTCATACCTATTAGAGAGACTTATTCCATGGAACAACTCACTAGACTTTACGTCAAAGAAATAGTCTCGAGGCACGGTGCACCAATTTCTATCATTTCCGACAGAGATAGTCGATTCACTTCAAACTTCTGGAAATCATTGCAAGATTCATTTGGAACCAGATTAGAGATGAGCACAACATATCACCCACAAACCGACGGTCAAAGTGAAAGGACAATTCAAACGTTAGAAGATATGCTGAGGGCATGTGTAATTGATTTTGGAAATGGTTGGGCTAACCATTTGCCATTGATAGAATTCTCGTACAACAATAGTTATCACACCAGCATAAAGATGGCACCATTCGAGGCACTCTATGGTCGAAAGTGCCGATCACCTGTTTGTTGGGCCGAGGTTGGAGACGCACAACTCACTGGTCCAGAAATGGTACGGGAAACGACAGAAAAGATAGTTCAAATTCGAGATAGACTCCGAACTGCCAGAAGCCGACAGAAAAGTTATGCAGATGTTAGACGCAAGGCATTAGCATTTCAAGTGGGTGACAAAGTTATGTTGAAAGTATCGCCTTGGAAAGGCGTGGTACGATTTGGAAAACGTGGAAAGTTAAACCCGAGGTACATTGGACCATTCAAGATTTTGAGCAGAGTTGGTCCGGTAGCTTATCGACTTGATCTTCCGTCAGAACTTAGTCATGTGCACAACACGTTTCACGTTTCAAACCTGAAGAAATGTCTATCGGACGAATCACTCGTTATTCCATTGGAAGAAATTCAACTCGACGATAAACTCAATTTTGTGGAGGAACCTGTAGAAATCATGGACCGCGAGGTCAAGCAGTTGAAACAGAGTCGTATTCCTATCGTGAAGGTTCGCTGGAATTCTCGAAGAGGTCCTGAGTTTACTTGGGAACGGGAAGACCAGATGCGCCACAAGTATCCTCATCTTTTCACCGACACCGTGAGACCTAACAACGATTGAATTCAGGGACTGAATTCCTTTTTGGATGGGCGAATGTGACAACCCGTACTTCCAGGTCATTTCTCGAAACAATTCATGCCTTACAATTTCAACATTTATCGTAAACTAGGTTTACGTGTTCCAAATTCGCGTAACCTTTATGGTTTAGCGGCGAATTCATGATCATATCATCACGAACATTTCATATGGACTAAGTTTAGTCTACATTTCATTAGCATCATTTGCATCACGTTAGTTCATTCATGACATTGCATTTCACATTTAACGCGTAAATTTTATATTAAATAAACGTTATCGCGTGAGTTATTATTTTGAATATTTAATCCGTTACTTCTAAAAATGATCCCGATATATTTTTATACTTACATTTAGTTATAAAAACTATATTTTTAGTTTACCTAGTGTTTTAAATTTATTTTGAATGTAAATCGTTAAAGTTATATTATTACGACGTTTTCTTAAAAATTACACGATAATTTTTATATCACTCAAATTTCACAAGGAATGTATTTTTACAATTTTTATGATCTCATTATACTTTATTTTGATCTATTAAAAATTACTTTACCTAAAATTACCTTAAATACACTAATGTATATTAAATCTTACAAGTTACCTTTTTACCTACACCTTTCACTTACACATTTTTACAAATTATACATATTATAAAAAAAAAAAATATATATATAATTTGTAAATACCTCCCCCCTTGGCCGACCAAGGGGGGTTGGCATTTATGAGTTGGTAAGATTTTTTTTCTTCAAGTGTAGATGTATACTCCAAATAATTCATCTCATTTCATTCATCCTAAAAATTCAAGTCTAGTAAAGTTACTTTTCTCTCTTTGTTTCTCTCCTTCATAACCGGTTCATCATCAAGGGTGTACAAGGGATCAAAAATTTTCAAGATCAAGTTTAATACAATCTAGATCACACTCTTAATAAGGTTTTGAAATAAAAACCTAGGGTGTTTAAGTTAAACCTTTGTTCTTTGCACCTCATCATAATAGCTTGTAAGCATATTTCTATCATTTTTCATCTCTTCTTATCATTACATATGTGTTTTATCATTTTCATAACAAGCATGCAAGACTTGTGTTAGTTATACCATTTTTACCTTGATTTTAGAGTTTTATATATATAAAGTCATCCTATAATTATTCCCTTGGTATGTATTGGTCTTGATGATGATTAGGAACCCATGACACCCTAAGAAGGTGTATGGTAGGATTAGATTAGCTTTGGAGTTGATTTGAAGGGATTGGAATAGGTTTAGTACGATAAAAACTATTTTCGACAAGTATATAAAGTGTTCTGTCCTTATTTTGTTTTTCTGGAAAATCCGACAGTAGGCACGAAATTTTGGCCTTGATATTTAGAAAATATACTTTAAAACGAATCCGTGGCCGCTTGAACGGATTAAAACGGAGTTATAACGAAGAAGTTATGAATTTTTCAAGTTTGACGACGAAATATATATTTTTCTGAAATTTCAGCATACTATTTTTATCTTGTTCGAGTAAAAAACGAGTCCTAAGCTTTACAAATTAATTCGACTTATCGAAAATATATTAGTATACTTTGATACGAAGCTAAGGACGTATAATACGTAGAAAACGGATTTGAAACGACTAAGATATACACGTTTTTACAAACTTGCCGTAACTATTATTTTCAGAAAAACTATATTATTTTTACGAGATAAGTGTTACGGTAACTAAAACGACCATGTTTAAGGCTGTTTTTAACGTGGATGTGGAACTTTTTGGAACGAAATGGCTTCTAATAAAATCGAGATCACCACGCATATTCTTCAAAACGATCAACCATTTGTATAGCGGAATTGTAATAAATTATTTACGGATGCTTAAAATTGGCCGAAACTCATTTTTAAACAACATTTTGGACAAAATCACCATCTTTAACCCTTATTATCTTTATGTTCGAGACCTTTATGTCCAAAACTCCTGAACTGAAACTTTTAGATTTTGATACAAGCTTTCCAAAACCGTCGAGTTCGTTTCCTAACGTTCGACGTACACTATTTTACGACTAGTTTTTCGAAGCCATTTTTGTCACTTTCACGAAATTTCCGACGACATGATTTTACGACGAAAAGTGATAATTTCACCATAAATCATTACGAAACCATTGTAGGATGACATTTTGACGTAAATACTTATAAAGTGATTTAAGAATGGTCAAGACGTCAAAAGAGTATTTTTCGACGATAAGTATTATTTCTTTTCAAAACTCGCAAATGGTATAAATAAATACGAAATGCATGCATATCATAACATCATAACTCATTACATATCATATCATTCGTAATAGGTCCAGATTAAAGTTTCCCGCTATACCTCAGTGTACTCACTCTTGTCATCACACCAGTTTACCAAGTGAGTTTTCATAGCCCCGTCGTACATGTTTAATTATTTTCAAACCTACGGGGGAGAATACATTGCACAACATTTTTATTACGATACCAAGTATGTTAAATTCATTTACATTGCTTAAGTTACCACATGCCAATTGAAAGTGCCCATTTCCTGAACATGAACCGTTAATCATAGAAGCGAGGGTGAGTGGATAGATCTATCGAGGGTGACGCCTCCATCCGGGTTGGTGAATCCCAACTAGTCATACGGATGCATTTCATTTAATAACATTATTGAGTTGTCTGGCAAACACTCTGTTGGGGCATACATTATGAACAGTCTAGTTTCGGTGTCATGGGCTAATTGCAATTGTAACATTTTTCTGTGACTTGATTGTCATACCTGGTCTATACTTGCGTAGTCGTATAAAACATTTACTTAAACCTATGATTTCTCACCAACATTATTGTTGACCGTTTTAGCAATGTATTTTCAGGTAACTAAGGTATTATCATCATGGCATGGTTAAGGAACCTTTTGAGTCGCGGCGTCGACTTATATCATTGTACATTATGGCACTTTCTTTCAAAAACATCGTTTGGACTTGTATTATATTTATTTTTCCGCAAACTTTGTAAACTTTTGGGACCTATGTTGTAACTCTGAACGCTTTTGTTAAATATCAAACGATGTGTTTTTAAAACGACACTTTAGGTCGTTCAATATAACTGTGATTGTGGTGCTATGACAGTCAATCCCCCAGGAATTCCATTCCGCTGCAAAACAGGTAAATTGGGGGTGTGACAATTTAGTTATGAGTTTTTGTTTTCAAGCTCAATGACATTGTTAGGTCACTAGTTTTACAACACAAGCATCAAGAGAAGAGATAGAGAGGCAGATGAACAATAAACAAAACACACACACACGATATACTTGGATGGTTATGCGTAGAGTATGTGTGAAAGAAATAAATTGAACAACCAACCCTCAAGTGAGGGTTATACAAGAGTATTTATAGGTGGGAAGCTAGGGCAACACTCCTAGTCCCTTCCTTTCTCCTAAGGGCTTGGGCCTAAGCTCATGGGCCTTCTACATAAGCTTAAGGCTAATAACAAACATAAAGGCCATAATTAAGCTAACTATTACATATGAATTACTAACACTTGATTTAGGTTTAGGAGTGATTCCAACAATCTCCCCCTAAGTGTTGGTGATGAATGAATATGATCGGTGAAGGCGTTGATGTAATAGTAGCTTTGACGTCTTCTGACATTCTTCTTTCTTGTGAGCATAATTGCCTTTATTTGAACAATCTCCCCATTGTAGAGAAATTATTTTCTTTAAACAGTTTTGCTTTGACGTCATCTTTTAACTTTGTTCTTTGATCATTGTTCTTTGTGATGGTAGTGATAGTATGTTGTTGTTGTCTTCATCAAGTCTGCCTCAGGTCTACTTCGCTACTATAGTGTCTCCACGTCATTCTTCAACATGCTCACACACTCTTTAACGTTTGATAACAGTGCTGATGAAGTTCTTTAAGTCTTTAACTTTGTAGATTCTTTGAATTGACGAAGAATCATTGTGGCTTTTGTGTTGCTTTTGGATAGAACTTCCACTAGAGATGATGTTGGCATGAACATGTGAAGAATCTACACGATCATTCCGCTCCAGAGCTTCCATAAGAAGAAAACATGAAAAACGGTTAGTAAAAAGCGGATTCTGGCACTTACAAGTTTGAACTTCGAGAGTGTTAACAGCATAGTGTGAAAACCCAACTCTAATTCTCACAAAAGCCGTTCCTGAACTGGAGTCCCACAAGTGAGATAACGCGATGTACCGAAGTACACCTACAGTTCAGATGAGTCGCTGAGGTACACCGAAGCATCACCTCATGACTGTAGACCGTTTGAGACACACTAAGTGTAATCCATGGGGAGTTACCGAAGTGACCTGCTGTCAGGGCTGTTTGATGTTGACCCTAGCAGGAGTTTCCATTCAATCACTGAGGATCACAGTTGTGAGCCTCTCATAAATGTTCTCGACAGATTGCTAAGATCTGTGAAGGACTCGATAACGTACCACTGATGTTCTTATTGTTGAACATCAAGTGATGAAATGTCAAGTGTACCTAAGAGATCTTTTGATGAATCTCGTGGCTCTAGACTCAATAGTGCGTTTTGGTTTTCCTGAGCAGAGACTAAGGAGAGGGTCTCCTTCTTCAATATCAGCAATCTCTAAGAGAAAGCCAATAGATTATGTAGTGTTTCCTGTGAGAATGAAACAAGCTTCTGTTGAGAGAAACTTAAGTGGCTAAGAAGGTTTAGTGCATGCGTCACTGGGTCCATGACGACTTTTAATCTTCAATACCGGCGTCACTAAGTGACAACCAATAGCATATGAATTGAGCCCGGTGTCTGCCCTAAGTTGAATAATTTGGAGGGCTATTTCTTTTCACCCTTTTCTTTGCATTTCTTTTTAATTCTTCAACTCCTTCTTTCTCTGATTCTCATTTTCTCCTTTTTATAATCGTACCTAAGGACTTCTAAGTACTAACTATTTGTGATGTCCGTGGGTAGATCCCTCCAGCTCTGGCGGATCATAGGACGGTTATTCCTAACCTTAGTCACCTTATAACTCCATGACTAACCTATGTTGCCATAAAACCAATTTTCAAGAAAATCTCTCACAACGGTTATGATTGTAAAACATTTTGTACCATTGTAAGAGTTTGATCTTTTGCAGAAATACTCCCCCTCCACATCTGCTTAAGAGTTTTTACGAAAATCTGCACAGTGAGGAAAGAGCGCGCACTTTATGAATTGATCAACTCAAGATAGACAATCCCCCGCGAGACACGGTTACGTTGCATAGTTAAAGAGTTACATTGTCAGCTTTTAGGTGACAACTAGCTCTAATAACTACCTTGAAGGTGTAGACAAGCCTCGAAAGGTTGTCAAACCCGTCAGAGTTCATGTCTACCAAGAGTTTCTCGAATGGTACTTTCTACTCGGCCAAGTCCTTTGCGAGACACGTATACATTACTAGCGAACTAGCTTGAAATTATTACCCATCCTGGACAAGTATTTTCGAGTTACTAACAGTTAAGTACCGTCAATTCGTTGGTTAAGTCTATAGCACAAAGATTCATTTGCATTTACACAACATATTTCTTATCACAAAATTTTCTCCCCCTAAAAAATGGCATATAAAATATTATTTTTGAAAAGTTGAGAATAAATATGACCATTTCGAGTGTTGCGGGAAGATGACCAATGTGAACAATTTGTGAACAAAGTTTTAATTCAAATACTCCCCCTCAACAAGTGATATAAACGGTTGAGGTTTTGAAAAAACATAAGGGGAAGTACTTGTTCTTTTGAGTAAAACCTTTGAAAAATGAAAGGTTTGATAAGGTTTACTCAAAAGTAAGAAGCTTTCGCTCCTTATATAAGGATTGTGACACTGAAGCATAGCACAGGGTCCTTTCTTGACAAGAACGGGTTGTACACTGAAATGTGTGCACAAGCCATTGTGATAAATTAATCACACATCCAAAATATTATGAAATAGAAGTAGTTCAAGGGGTACCAGGAAGTCCATCAATGTTTCCAAGAATGAGAACTAGGCGTTGATAGCCGGCGAGAGCAATCCTGGGACGACCGCCTACAAAGCTCTCTAATGTTCTGAACTGGTCCCGTCGATACAACCTTTCATCAATCTTTCTGATGATCCTCCTCAGATCCCGTCTTTCCTTGGAATTCCATCGCTTTTGTGACCCAATGCCTTCATGAATATCCTTCAACCTATAAGCCAATCCGTCCCTAACCTTCTTAATGTGTGATCCCCAAACTTGTGAAGATCTTTACACGCCATCAAGCAGTTGCGATGTGTTTCACTAATGTAAACCACTCCGAATGGTTGGCTGATGAGTGTGTGTTGTGAAAGCTGGTTAATGTTGGGAAGATCTAGCTGAGGTGGAGTGAAGTTGACACGGGTCTGGTATGATTCAACGGCAAGCTGGAGATCTTCTACACGTTCTTTGATGACTATGCTTCTGATGAAGATAAGCAAGGACTTGATGAATTCACGTTGTACTTCAGTTGAAAATTGTCTCATGCAACCCTGTACTTTGGCAAGGTACATGTCTTCAATGTCGTTGATAGACAAATTCTCCAAGTCCGCTTTAGAGAATGCATAATCCCTTTTGTCTTGTCTTTTGACCATAATATTCTTGGAGAACATGTGGTTAGCCCTTTCCTCGATGGCTATGCAGTTAGAGTATATGGCTGCCGGGAATGGAAGTGTCAGAGATGTAGCATATTTCCTTGAACCATCGCCACCGTGTAGAAGAAATTCCAGGTCTTTGTTGAAGAAATATCGGAATGGAATCCTAGGCTGATCTGGTTGGCCAATAGTTGGTAGAGGTTTTGACCAGTCAGTGTAATATGGAGGGTTGTCCCGTTTGGTGAAGTCGATGTTTGCTTCTGGGTTGAGCCAATCCATATTGTTAGACATTGCTCGTGCTATATTATCGAGGTGATACTCAACTTCAATAGCACTTTCCGAGCTGTCTTTGAGAAGTTGAAATGCTTCACTCTTGATTCGCTTCAACTCGGATTTCGTCATCTTCTTCAAACGGAATTTTTCTTGTAGTAGTTTCGCATGCTCCAATGTACTACATTCTGGAACCTCTTGACCTTCAGCTGGGTAAGGAGCGGAATCAACAAGCTTCGAGAACCATTCAAATTCAGTATCATCCTAGTCTAGCCATGATAAGACGTCAGTCAAAGGCGCCTTCTTCTTCTTCTTATTTGACCTAAAGGAGGATTCTGGTTTCTTGGTTGTGCCAGGAGAGATGGGTTGTTGTTGGGGCTCAGAGACTTCTTCATCGTCACCACCCATATACTCAAAGTGATCACCAGTTTTCTGAGTCTGGGGTGGTAACTCAGAATCTTGAGGTTTTTCAGTAGAAGAACGAGGAGGAGACCTTTGTTGAGCTGTAGTCCGTTGGGGTGGAGGTTGCATAGAAGATGATTCACCAGACTTCTTCGGGCGTTTGGGCTCGTTATCCTTATCCTTATCTTTGTCTTCATCGTCTCTTGAACGTTTAGGCTTTACAGCTTCTTCTCTGTATGCTGACCTGAGTTGGTATTCCAGCAATGCTTCAAACAATTTAGCTTCATGGGAGGCAAACGTTGCAGAGCGTTTCAACATTTGAGCTACTAGCCGGTTCACCAATTCATCATCTGAGAAGATTGTGGGTTCAACTGGATTGATGTTCACATTCATTGGAGATGATTTCATGGTTTGTTGGCCAGATGTAAGAGATTCGGATAAAGTTGTCTGGTATACATCTCCTTTGTCAGTTTAGGATCGATGTCAAGAAGGAACTTGTGAGTGTATCCTTTGATCATCTCGTCCATTTTCCCTTGAAGATCATCTTTCATGAGCTTCTAGACATACTCCCTTTCAACTTTCATCTCGTCATTCTCGTCATGAAGATACTATATCTGATTAGCAAAGAAATTCATTTTCTTTTAGAGCACGTCTTTCTTTCTGACCTGTTTGACAGCTTTAACGATTCGTGTCTTAGCATGAGAAATCCAAGATGCAGTTGGCTTCTTCACTGATTTGGATGTTGATTTGGTTGATCTTTTTAATGGTGGTAGTGAGGAGTGAGATGATGAATCCGATGATGATGAGATGTGAGGAGACTCCGGGTCCTTTGATGGTTCAGAAGTTTTCTCCTTAGACCGTACGAGACTGTCAAGAAGAAACTTTTCATAATCAATATCTTCATCATTTCCAGACTTAGCATCTTCATCAGCTTTATCTTTCTCAGACTTCTCAGTATCTGGTTCCTCAATGTCAAACTTAATAGACTCCTCCTGTTGCTTTTGTTGTTGCTCAAGAGTGGTGGCACCAGTTCCCTTATCGGGTTGATTAACCGCATCAGGATCTGGTGTAGGTTGAACTTCACCACTTGACCCTCCGGGGCCACCCATTTGATCTTTAGTAAATTCCTTCGCAACGTGTTGGAGTCTAACAAATTTGAACTTCCTTCTGTAATCAGTTTCCAGTGGCTCTTCTTCTGAGCTTTCCTCTTTATAAGGCACAAGTACTAGAGTCTTCCCTTTTCCTTGGATAGCTGGTGGACTGGGAGGTTTTGCTACTGAAGGAGGTGCTTCGGTTGCAGATTCAGAGTAGAATACCTCTTCGTCTGATTGTGTATCTTCAGAGCTTTCGTCCACAATCTCTCTTTGCGGTTCAGATTTGGGAATGGGGATAGGTACAACTTCCTTAGCGGGAACAATCCTTTTACTTGGAGGATTCCTCTTGGGGTACTTCCTCTGACTCTCAGTGCTTGCTGCACTTCTCGCACTGCCTCTTTTGGTTCTCCGTGTAGGTGTTCCAGAAGACTTCTCATCGAGATGACCAACTTTGCCTACTTTAACTGCTTCCAGATACCTTTTGTATGTGTAGAGCTTTTTGATTTCGTCAGACAGAAGGTGATCAGGTAACACAGAACCCTGTTTCTTTGTTGTCAATCCCTTGATTCTGACTGTTAGAATAGGCTCAGACAACATGTCGTGATTGTTGGGGTCATTGAGCCTCTTGGGAATATCAGGATGAAGCCCACATGCTCTCTGGATCAACAGTTTAGTGTATCTGACATAGGGAATCTTTGAGCCAAGCTTTTTGAGAAATGACATCATGTCATCCCATATCAGAGCTTCAAGTTCGATGTGCTTCATGTTGATTAATGACCAAAAGATTTGCAGTTCCATGAGCTTGGGATGCTCATAGCTACTATCACGACCAGAGACAGATTTGGTGATGATGATGTAGAGAGTTCTTGTAACACCCCGCCTTATCTGACCACAATATTGTCCGCTTTGCCCGTAGGCTCACGGCTTTGTTTTTGTGGCCTCATTTGAAGACTTCCCGGCAGGTCACCCAAGCCAGTACTACTCTCACATGAGCACACTTAACTGCCAGTTCCTAAGAACTCCACCCGCAGTAGACCACAAAACGCGTTGTGTCATTGTAAGGCGAATGTTATCTTATGAGCCCAGCATCTCTTCAGGCCACAGCCGATGTGGGATTTGCCTAGGGTGTCACAGTTCTCCATGGTTAAGGAATGTTCTTAAGCTCCACATGAGAATGCTTAGAGATAGTTCCTGAAGCTTCATCATAGCCAATATCAATCAAGAATTGCAAAACTGTCTCTTCAGCAGGTGTGGCATAGAAGTCGGTTGGCTCGAGGTTAGGGATGAGAAGAACAGCCCGTAAGTCTACATGTGTGATGGTGACATGTTTGTGATTGAGCGTCATTGTCGCACTTTGACCTTTGATCCTTTGCATTGAATTCCATAACTGGTGAATGTAGATCTCCGGTACTGTAGCAGAATGTGAGAGCATGTTCTGGTAAGGATGATTCTTAAGAATATCCATAGCAATCAAGCAGGAAGATTCTGAGCAGGTGAGGGTTTCAAAGTCAACCCGAAGGTTGTTCTTTCCAATCTTCCTCGGATAGCCATTAGGGAAGATATCAGCAACTGTGAGAACATCTGGTGCATCCACATTCATTTGAGCAGCCATGTCTTGATCTGAAATAACATTAGCCAAAAGAACCAACATATCGAAAGACATAATGTTAGTCAACAGAAGGTTTTATTGTCTAATTATTGAATGTGCAATATCAATGATAGTTATGAGTCCAAAGTCACTTGTTTGTTCAATAGTCCAATGACGTCGTGATAAGTTTCGTGAGTTAGTTAACTTTAAGTTTTAAAGTTTATGTTATCACGTATTTAGCACCACATATTAAACGTTTAAGCTTATTAGTGACATTATTGGTTTTGTGACGTTATGATTTATTCATTTACAAATTTTCACGCGCAACAATTCATAATGAAGGTTTGATCAAGGCTTATGCGTAGAAATGGTAGCTTATGCGTAAACAGGAGAAGTATACGCGTAGACGCAAGATTATGCGTAGGATCCTTACTTATGCGTAAGAAATGTTACGCGTAAGAAAAGGGGACCTTATGCGTAAAGCTTACGCGTAGGCGTATATAAAACCTTACGCGTAAGGCTTACTCGTAAGAGTAGACCTTATGCGTAGAGGTCACTGTTTACGCATATCCTTCACAGGATACGCGTAGTCCCTTTGTAGAACCTTACGCGTAACAGTTACGCGTAAGATTTCTCTTACGCATAACTTTCTACCCGTAAGGTGATCCTTATGCGTAGATTTTCAATAACCTTGATTCTGAGTTTTATGAGTAGCAAGCCTGAAATATCATCATCATAATATCAATATTAACATTCATTATAAAACAGATCATGGCATGAAACTCATTAAACAGTTTAAGCGTAAAAATTCTTACGAATAGACCAAAACCCTAATAGTTCATAGATTACGCTTAAGAATTTTAGCCATAGGAGTTACACCAAAGTGTTTCTGGTAAGTCTTAGAGGCATAGTAAGTTGTTCTAACCAAGTTTTAACATCAAATTCAAGGCCAATCAAGAAAACCCAATTCGTATGAACTAGAACCCTAATTTTCAATTTATGAATCATTAGTGTTTCTGGGTAGTTTCTGGGCTTAGATACGATTAATTCAACTTGAAAACAACATTATACAACAATCTTTAACACCAAAAACATTCACATATGAAAACACCCAAAACGACTCATGAACCCTAATTTAGAAAAAACAATCAATTTGTGTTTCTGGGTGGATTTTGAGGATAAACATAGTATCATTGATGTTATTGAAATGTTTTGACACACTTATTTTAACCGCAAACACACACCAATGATTGTGTGTTCATACGCTTATGCGTAGAACACATAATCACTCATATCTCACGTTTTAGCCGTTGGATTTGCATAAAAATCAAAACCCTTGCTTGTAATTACGTTTAGTTTACGAAAACACTTACAATTTTATGATCAAAAACACGAAATTGAAGCTTGAATATTAGGCGTAGGATGAGTTTGGTATGAGTAATAAATGTGAAGTGAGAGTTAGGTGGAGGTGTTTTTATTAAAATAACTTTAAGCTTTTGGCAGTTTTAGTCCCTCCACCTTTTCCAAAGCCTTTTAACTTCCATTTTGGTTACCAAACGAAGAATTCTTGGAAATAACTTTGACGACACTCCCCCTCGACTTAAGAAATAATGAAAGGTTATAAATTTTAGTCCGAGGAGAGTCAGTAAACCAGAAATGTGACCACCATTATTAAAGAAACAACCGGGATAGGATAACATGCAAGTACACGGTTATTTTGAAACAGTTAAGAATTTATTTTCTCCCTCTCAACACTTGATCAAAAAAATACTGAATTTTGAAAGATTTGAGTGTTGACTGAGTAAATGTACTTGCCATGTTTGAAGAAATATAGATAGAAGAATATTTTTGTTGTTTTATCTGATTTTCTATTTTTGTATTTTGTTTTTGAAAAGTTATTTACAAAAGAGATTTTGGTGTTTTACTGGTTTTTAAGACTGTTTTAATAGTTCATCCAGTTACTCTTGAGTCAAACACCGCATACCAATCCGGTGGACCAACTCATTAAACCTAGCGGGAGGCAAGGCTTTGGTGAGTAGATCTGCCAATTGGTATTCTATACCCACGAAGTATAATTCAACTGTACCCTGTTCTACATGGTCCTTGATGAAATGATAGCGAAGATCGATGTGCTTTGATTTCGAATGCTGAACTGAATTGCACGAGATCGCAATGGCACTCCGATTGTCGCAGTACATCGGGATTCTGTCAAATACGTAACCATAGTCTTTGAGTTGTGTCCTCATCCAGATGACTTGAGCACAACACGCCGACATGGCTACATATTCTGCTTCGGTTGATGACAGCGATGTACAATTCTGCTTCTTCAATTGCCAGGACGCCAGTTTATCACCAAGAAATTGTAGTGCTCCTGAAGTACTTTTTCGTAAATCTAAATATCCTGCGTGATCAGCATCTGAAAAAGCGATTAGTTCAAAACCAGAATCCTTCGGATACCAGATCCCCAAATTAATGGTTCCCTTGATGTATCGGAGGATTCTTTTAGCCTCAGAGAGGTGGGTTTCAGTTGGTCGCGACTGATAACGGGAGCATAGATAAACGGCAAAGACAATATCAGGTCTACTAGCTGTTAGATACATGAGAGACCCAATAATACTTCAGTATTTGGTAGGGTCTACTAATTTCCCATGTAAATCAGCGTCTAGCTTCTTGGTATGAGTCATTGGTGTGGCATAAGTGTCACAGGTTTTCATTCTAAATTTGTTTAACAATTCAAGGGCATATTTGGACTGACTCAAGAAAATACCACGGGGTGATTGATGAACTTGCAGTCCTAGAAAGAACATAAGTTCACCCATCATGGACATTTCAAAAATTTTCTTCATTAGTTTTGCAAAAGTGATTGAGTACTTTTTATGTGTAGACCCTAAAATGATGTCATCCACGTAAATTTGAACAATTATGTATGTGGCCCGTGATATTGTATAAAAAGAGTAGGGTCGACCGAACCTTTGGTGAAATTATTAGCAATGAGGAAAGATGGTAGCTTATCGTACCATGCCCGAGGAGCTTGTTTGAGACCATAAAGAGCTTTGTTCAGTTTCTATACATGGTTCGGGAAATCGGGATCAACGAATCCTTCTGGTTGGCTGACATAAACCGTTTCCTTCATTTGTCCGTTGAGAAACGCAGTTTTGACATCCATCTGAAAGACCGTCATATTCATATGAGTCGCGAACGCGAGAAATATCCGAACAGCCTCAAGACGAGCAACCGGATCTAAAGATTCTTCAAAGTCTATTCCCTCTTCCTGAGGATAACCCTTAGAAATTAGACGTGACTTGTTCGGATTACGTTCCCATCAGCATCCAATTTGTTTTTCCAAATCCATTTGAGACCAATGACGTAGACCCCTGTTGGTCTTTCAACCAGTTCCCATACTTCAAGACGTTTGAATTGGTTGAGTTCTTCTTGCATGGATTCAATCCAGTTGTCTTTTGTCATTGCTTCTTTAATGGTTTTAGGCTCAGATTGGCAGACAGTGAGTGCATAAATGCAATGTTCACAATCTGTGTGAAGACGTTGTCTCGTAACGACTGGTTGATTCGGGTTGCCAATAATATTTTCCAGAGGATGGTCTTTTGTCCATCGATGTGTAGAGGGTTGATATTGGTATACATTGTGCAGATTCTGAGGATTCAAATGGTTTGTTGATGATTCCGCGACAACAGGTGCAACAGTGTCATTAGCTAACGGGTTAAAGAACGCATTTGGATCAAAATCTGTAGGTGGGGGTACTTCATTAAGAACATCATCAGCTGTTTCATCATTGTTGGAAGAGGTTTGTTCAACTGTTGTGGTGGAGTCAACTGGTGGTGCTTCATCAACAGTAGTTGTTGTATCAGGTGTATCAGGTATAAGAGTAGTATCAGGTTGAGCAGCGGAAACAGCGGATACACCTAGAGCACGTTCATCAATATCGTCACTGAACAGTGGATCAAATAACCTTTCCATTTGTTGATGAGTGAGCTGGGGGCTTTGTGCAGCTGATGATGGGGTTTGAGGGAAGTTTAAGCGGTTGTGACCGGGTTCCAAGTTGTTATACTTAGAAGCCATTTCCGTAAGTTCATCCAAATGAGCATGAATCGTTTCCATAACCTGTTTTGTACGACGATTCCAGATCCGGTAACCTTTAGAGTTTTCACAATATCCAATGAAGACTCCAATGTCAGCTTTGGCTTTGAGCTTTCCAAAATCATCACGATCATTATTCGGATAGCAAAGGGAGCCAAATACATGAAAGTGTTTGAGATTCGGTTTATGGTTGTGGAGAAGCTCAAACGGTGTTTTGTTGTGGCGTTTAGTAATCATAGAAGGGTTTTGAGTATAGCATGCAGTAGATACAGCTTCTGCCCATAAGTAATCTGGAAGTTTAGCATTGATTAACATTGTTCTTGCAGCTTCCATTAACGTTCGGTTTCGTCTTTCAACAACTCCATTTTGTTCTGGTGTACATGCAATAGATGTCTGATGCTAAATTCCCACTTTCTCATAAAATTCACGAAGGGTTTGGTTAACAAATTCAGTTCCTTTGTCTGTTCTGATTTTTTTGACGGTGTTTCGGAGCTGAACCTGTATTTTTGTGAGAAAGGTAATGATCATCTTTGGTGCTTGGTCTTTGCTTCGAAGAAAGTAGACCCAAGTCCATCGTGAATAGTCATCAACGATTACTAGGATATAGTGTTTGCCATTGATCGTTTGCACGCGCATCAGGCCACACAAATCCATGTGAAGAAGATGAAGCACATGCTGAGAGCTGTGTTCCACCTTTGAAGGAAAATGAGCACGAGTGCTTTTCCCTTGTTCACAGGCTGAGCAAAGGTGATCTTTAGAATACCGGAATCATAGGAGACCTTCAACTAGCTTGTGTCAAACAAGATTGGTTATAGTTTGAAAGTGTAAGTGTGAGAGACGACGGTGCCATAGCCAAGATTTTGTTGATGTTGCCTTTGAAAGTAAGCAGATGGGAGATGAAGCAACCATGTCTTGCATAGAGATAGTGTGAAGACTTGAGTTACGCGAGCCAGACATAAGGTCGTTTCCTTGTAGATCACGAATGAAACAAGATTTCTCCCTAAGAGCAACCTCCAAATCTCCATCACAGAACTGACCTACTGAAAACAAATTGTGACCGAGGCCTTCCACATAATAAACCCTGCTAATTTCGATGTTCCCATTGATATAGTCTCCGTAGCCCATGATAGCTGCGAAGTGATCATTCCCGAATCTGACAGTGCCAATGAACTTTGCAATAAAATTTGATAACAGTTTAAGGTTGCATGTCATGTGTCGGGAACATCCGCTATCAACAATCCAAAGAATGATCTGTATCACCTGCATTACACACAGACGGAATAGAAGTAGATGTGGAACCCAAAATGTTAGAGGGTTCCGGAGCAGTTATAGTAGACATACACACATAAATAACTTTAGGCATCCATTTAAATCCTAGTGTGTTATATATCCATTTCTGCCATCTCCAACTAGTATTTGCTTTAGTCTTAGTGAATGCACTAGGTGGTACGACATTCTTAGGAGGTGAAACTGGAGCTACAGGGACAGCAATGCGTTTCCTAGAAGCTGAAGAGGGCGGTTTACCAAGCACAGACTTAGAAAGATTAGTGGGCCTAGAGGTATTCTGATTCTTAGGATTCCGTAAACGAGAGATGATAGCTTTAGCAACACATTTGTCACAAGAATCAGAATTCATACTTTTACGACAAATAACACAAGGTGCATCAGACTGAATATCAAAAGTACTTAAAGGTTTAACATTACTCATGTGTAACTCATACATATTAGCCATCAACATAACAGCTGCATTGGCCTGCAAGTCCTCCATATCATCATCTGAGTCTGCATCTGCCATAAAACTTTGTTCTTTGTCTGTGAGAGTTCCACCAGCTTCATCCTTAAGAGCCAAAAGAAGAGCCTCTTTGTGATAAGCATTGCCCCTAGTCCTCGGCTTTGGGCATGCATTATCTAGGTGTCCCTTCTCATTGCAGTTGTAGCATCGAAGACCATTCAACCGATTCTGAGCATTTCCCTGTTCCACCACTTGAGCTCTGTTGTTATTCCTACCCATAGCATTAAACCCTTGACCAACGCCCATCTGACGACCATAACCATGATTCTGAACTTCAACTCATCCATTGTTCACAATAGCCTGATTTCGTGTGTTAGATGAGGAATGAATACGATTGTTGGATTTGTTGGTATAATGGCTAAAAGCATTAGCAATCATAACAAATCCTTGTTGCAATGCTTCGAACGGATCGGATTCCTCATTAGCTTCATTGAAAAATGCTTGAGCATTGTTGTTGTTGTATGGAACCAATTGATTATGTTGACATTGTTGTGATTGATCATTTGGTGTGATAGTGGCAGTTGGTTGAGTTGCTGGTCGAGGAGGATAACTGTTTTGAGCATACAAGGCAAGTTGTTGATTTTCCGGATGTGAAGGTGAAGCAATTTGAGCACGGAGAATCCTTTCCCTATCAACTTCCTTTTCATGAGGCTTCAAATAATCGTACAACAATCTGTATGTAGAATGATGCATGTTCTTCGCTTGACGGAGAAAAATGACATACTTCTCCCATTCAAGACCAAGACTACTCAGGAACTTAGTATTAACTGCAATTCTTGGCATGATGATGTTGTGTTTATCCAAATCATTGATGATGTCTGAGAATCGATGATGATAAGACTCTAGTGTCTCTCCTGGTTCAATCAAGAAGTGTTCATAAGCCAAGTAAATTTTGGATTCCATATCCTCCTGATTGAGTGCAGATCCTTCCATAAGTAGATGAATGTGTTCCCACATTGCCTTTGCAGTCTTTTGAGCATCAACACTTCGAAGAATTGGGTTTGGTAATCCTAAAAGGATATATTGCATTGCAAGCTCATCAGCTTTATAGTGTAGAAGTTCTTATGGATTCAGTTCTGCAACAGTAGCAATGTTTGATTTTTCATCCCTTGGTAGATTAGCATTTGGATCTCTGGGTAAAATGACAGTAGGCATCTGAAATGGACCTTCCAAGATAACCTTCTTTAAGAACTTTCCATGTGGCTTTTTCAGATCACAAAACCTAAAGAACCTAATTACCTATTGATCGTAGTTTCCTGGAGTGAGCATTGGAGGTCTATCAAGTGATCCAGCCTCATGAATTGATTGTTGGCTGCTTAAAGCTTCACACATCTTTGCAAACCAAGTGGGTTCCTTCATAGTTTTCCTTGATGGATGTTGATTGAAATCTGTTAATACAAATATCGTCATTAAACTTTATTTATATTTTTGATCTTTGCCTAAGTTTTGTTAACGACAAAAGTAAATTTAATTTATAAAAGCTTAAAGCTTGTCAAGTTTATTAGATATTAAAACAAGCTTTCTCAAACAATATATTCATCATTCAAGCATTTACATTTATGATTAGTAACATCTTGATATGACTCTAATCATTATGTATGATAGTAGTTTGTAGAATGTGTTAGGTTCTTAAAACCAAACACTACTTAAGCATTTGCATATTTCTATTAATAGTAATACAACATTTTGACATCATGTATTACATCATGGAGATCATTGGAAGATTCCATTAGATATTTTGTGAAGATTTGTACTCTTCATATCTTGCACAATCTTACTTAGATAGAGTTGACTTTAGGCAAGATTTGATATCTTGACTGTCAGACTGGCGGTACCAATTGGGTACACGGGCGGAACCCTTTTTAGGGGTCCGCGGTCCGTGGACGCTCCTGTCCAAATTGGCTATAAATAGCAATGCCAAGCCAAGTAGTTTCTCATCCCTTTCTAACATACTCTCATACATATCTTCTCTCTAACCTTTCTAACTCAGTTTCATATCATATTAGTGATCTCTTTTGTAGCAAAGAAGATCAAGTCATATTCAAGCTTCAACGAGAAGTTAGAAGTCTTGTTTGTTTAGTGTTGTATGATCTAGTGTTGATCCATACTTCATTGTTGTATCAAACCATCTTGTGAGTGTGAGTGGTTAGTATTTTAGTCCTCAAAATACATTGTGTGTGGGAGTAGTTGTACCCTTGGAAAGAATTCGACATCTAGCTTAGTGTCGGAAATAGTGTAAGCGAAGTGTAAAGGTTTTCTCCGCCGGTGAAAGGAGCTTGTTGACTAGTGAAGTTAAACTCTCGAGTGTGAGACTCGGGGAGTGGAGTAGGGCAAGGAAAAAGAGTCCTTGTAGGCCGAACCACTATAAACAACTTGTTGTGGTTTGATCATTTCTTTCCTTACTTACCTATTACATATTGCTTGCATATTTCATTAACATACTTAAGATCAATATCAATTGATCTTTCAATAAGTTTCAAAACAAAGTTTTTAATTGGTAAACTATTCAACCCCCCTTCTAGTTTTCTACAATTGGTACCAGAGCCTCGTTGCTCAAGAATTTCTAAAATAACTTGTATTTCATAAACTTGAAACGATCCATGGATTCTGAAAATTTTAAAGAAGGGCAATCTATGCAAAGACCACCACTCTTTGAAACCAATGGATTTATCTATTGGAAAAACCGTTTTGAAACATATGTAAAATCAAAAGATATAGATCTTTGGTTTATTATTGTTAAAGGAGATTTTAGTTCTACAACAAAAGATATTTCCATTGATGAACAAAAGAAATTAGTTGCTAAAAATAATGAAGCTAAAATGATGCTTTATAATGCTTTACCTAGAAAAGAATATGAAAGAATTTTTATGTGTGAAACCGCTAAAGATATTTGGGAATCTTTAATTGTTACACATCAAGGTAATTCACAAGTCAAGGATAACAAAATTGATCTTCTTGTTCAACAATATGAACAATTTGTTATCCCTGAAGATGCAACCATTGATTGTGGCTTTGCTCGTTTTAACACTATCATTACATCACTTAAAGCACTTGACGAATCTTTTCGTAGTAAGAACTTTGTCAGGAAATTTCTTAGAGCACTCCATCCCAAATGGAGAGCTAAAGTGACCGCTATTGAAGAATCAAAAGATCTCTCAATAATGTCACTAGACGAGCTAATTGGCAACCTCAAAGTTCATCGAGCAGATCACTGTAATAACTCTCTAGAAAACTAAGAAGTTATCGCCAGTGAAATCGAGAGGTAAACCCTACCTCACGAGATTCTTTAAAGGACTGTTTCAAGAATGATGCTTTTCTAAGCAGTTCACGAAATTCACTACATTACTATCACAATTTTGCTCGTTTCGGTGTTAGTTACCAACGTAGAAGTCCCTATTGTTTAACAAGTATAACAACTTGTTCTTCTAGTTAAAACAATAGGAACTGAACACTTAATGGAACTACACATTGTTAATTTCTAAGGGTTTATAGAAATCGCCAAAGTGTGTATTTTTAAGAAAGTATAAGAAAAGATCCATTTCGTAATATTTCGTAGTAAAATCGAAGTAATAAAAATCGTTGATTAAAGAAAACAAGTAGTTACCTTTATAGAAAACAACATCTTGATTTTAGAGGAAATTG